>JAVQKI010286223.1:0-10739 GCA_036025975.1 Nematalosa erebi
GGTGAGGGGGTCCTTGAGCATCTGGCTCAGGGTGTCAGACGCCTGTTTCACCAGCAGGGGGCACTGAGGACTGTAAGTGGCTAAGGAACGCCACACCACCTCCAGATACTCTAGAAAACACACACACACACACACACACACACACTGAGCATATACAAATACTCATTTGTACATATCTAGGGGTTCACAGAGCATAACACCATATACACTACCTCCATACTCCCTCTCCCTCTCTCTCACACACACACACACACACACACACACACACACACACACACACACAGGAAGTGTGGAGACAAAGAGTGGTATTGTTAGGCTGGAGTATATCAGTGCTGGGATTTGAGGACCAGTCTGAGGGGACTTTTAATCTGAAGAGGCCACCAGCTTTATTAAAAGGGAACGGAATCTACACCTCACATATGTTAACACCCACTCAGACTTCTAGAAAGCCTGTGTGTGTGTGTGTGTGTGTGTGTGTTTATGATAAAGACTGTGTAAGTGTGCGTCTGTGAATGTCTACATGTGTGAGAGAGAGAGAGAGAGAGAGAGTGAGAAAGTGTGTGTGTGTGTGTGTGTGTGTTTTTGAGAGAGTGTGTATGTAAGTGTGCATCTGTGAGTGTCTGCATGTGAGAGAAAGAGAGTGTGTGTATATGTGTGTGTGTGTGTGTGTGTGTGAGAGAGTGTACATGCATTACATGTGTTCCCACCTGGGAAGTTGACAGTGGCGTGAATGGGGGCGCTGGTTGCTATGGAAGCATGCACCAGGTGGGGGTATTTAAGGCGGAACCAGGCGGCTAGGGACCCGGGGTAGGAGCCGCCAAACGCCACCCACTTGCTCTCGCTCAAGCCCCGCGTCTCAGCCACGACCGAGCGGAAGTGGGCCAGGTCCGCCAGCGCCTGACGACTGCTGAGGAAGCGCAGGTTTGAGGTGCTCAAGTCCCTAGGATACACACACACACACACACACACACACACACACACACACATTGGATATCTAGCTGACATTCAAATGCATATGAATTTATACTGCTACACGTCTAATTGGTGATGGTTTACACTGACTGTCATTCTGATTGCTCTAGGACTCGACAGGTACAGCACAGGAGGCGATAGCACCAATATGTAGCACCCGCCTGGGTCACCTCACTACCCAGCACCCACCTGGGTGACCTCACTACCCAGCACCCACCTGGTTGGTGCATGGCAGCCGTAATGTGCCGGAACCCTCACCACACACCAGCCTGAGGTGGAGAGTGCAGGAATGAATGAATCAATCAGCCAATTACAGTGGGGGATGATTGGGGGGGGTCTTGAGTGGTGACACACACACATACATACACACACACACACACACACACAAACAGCTCTCACTCGGTAGGATGGCTCTTGCCATAGAAGCGGTGTTCCAGCAGGAAGCACATGGCCCCCAGCTTCTCTGCATAGCTAAGCCAAGTGCCATACTGCATCCAGGCTGGGTTGGCCGGACCCTCTCCGCCGATCATCAGAAACACTGGCCCTCCAGCCTTGTAGAAAGTGTCATTGATGAAGTACCTCTGAAAGCAGAGAACCTTCATTCATGAAGATAACTGGCACTCATGAATACATTTCTTATGGGTAATGGATATGGGTAATCTCTCAACTCAACCGCAGATATGAACAGATTCAGGTTGGGTCGAGCGGTCCTCCAACCCACCCACTTACCTGCTTCCAAACTCGGGTGTCGGCGCCGTTGAAGTGGTCCAGTCTCTGGATGAACCAGTGGTCCTCCACTGCTTCCGCCATGTGAGGTGTCGCCTCGGACACATCAATGAATTTACGGAAACCTTTGAACCTTTGCGCATCACTGCAGGTGCACAGGTACAGAACGACTAACGCAAATTTAAAGAAAGGCGAGCCTGTATATGTCAACACTGCCATGTCTCCCTCAGTTTACTGACCACCACATGATCTGTTCATCATGTGACATCACGAGTAGAATTGCTCTCTTCCTGGTTAGGGAAACCCCGTTGTTTGTTGCGCCCTCTGCTGTTACAATAATTACAACACGCCATTTCTCTCCAAGCCACTAGGCGGCGACGTGGAGTTAGGGACTCCCTGCAAGTCACTGTTGAGTACAGAAGCAACGGGAACAACCGGCAGCAGGAGAAGCAGTTTGGAGTTCATAGAGAATAGCGCTTACCGCAATTATGGAGGAGGCAAAAAACAAAGAGAAAACAACTCCTGACAAAAATGAGGAGAAAGAGAAGCAACCGACTGGAAAGGACAAAGATAAGAAAGAAGATCAGGAACTGGTGGGTGAAAACGAAGACGTTCCGAGATGTTTTGCACACAAACCCTTTTAGCAAATTCGCCTGAGTCACTGCCTGACAACATGGTTGTGCAGGCCGAGAGCGTTTTGTCGTTGAGACGGGGACAGATGAAATGAGTAAACTCAGTGGTGTACTGTTGGCGTAACAGTAGATTTAAAGCAATTCTGACCTTAAAATCGTGGAGATAATATTTCAGTTGATCATTCAGGGTCAAGTTGTCTTTTGTCGTGTCAACCTAGCTAAGATGCTAACGCTAGCATTAGCTTTCTCTTTCGTTAGCTGACTAGCGATAGCTAAACTTAGAGGGCTCGGTAACTTAGGGTAAGATAGAAGATAGCCGTTGTCAGTGCCTGCCTTTCCGAGTTTACAAGGGAAATAATCATCTCTGCTGATCTTTATCTTATTTGAAAAAGACGGACATCTTCATTGGTCTCAGTTTGTAATGACGGTAATCTTAATTGTTGAGGAAGGTGTCATCTTGACAGTTAGGTAGCTCATTGACGTTAGCCAGTAGGCTAGTATGATTATGCAGTAACAATATTTATTATGTGAGGGTAATTTTTCTCCTAAACGTATCATCTAAAATGCCTAAGTTTTTTAAAAAATGGTTTCCATGTCCTTAATTTCACGAAAATGTTGCCCCTTTCTCGTGTGATCCTGCTAAGTGACCCACTGTGCTGTTTGTTTATTCTGCAGTCCGAGGAAGACAAGCAGCTTCAGGAGGAGCTGGAGATGATGGTGGAGCGACTCGGCGTAAGTAAAGTTAGCATACATCCTTTCACACACAGCGATCAGTGCGGTATTCACTGATTGTATGAGCTTCTGAGAGTTCCATCTGATGGGAGTGGAGTATGGACAGGTTTTCCGGGGGACAGGCAAACGCGTGCACACTGAGGCAGACCCGGTGACCGTTCTGTTTGTGTTTCCTCCAGGAGAAGGACACGTCTCTGTACCGGCCGGCCCTGGAGGAGTTGCGGCGCCACATCCGCTCGTCCACCACCTCCATGACCTCGGTGCCCAAACCCCTCAAGTTCCTGCGCCCGCACTACGTCAAGCTCAAGGAGATCTATGAGGGCATGGCGTCCGGAGAGAACAAGGTGTGTGTGTGTGTGTCTGTCTGTTTGTTTGTTTATTTATTAGCCATGTTGAATAGTAGGCTCAAGATTCTAGAGGGTTTAAGACTGAAGAAGTGTATTAGTCACGTAGAAATGTACAGGTTCAAAGAGCACTGTGCAGGTGAGAATGCCAAGTAAAAATCCACAGAAGCTCTCTCTGAGTGTCTCAGTTCTGGCCTTCAGAGAACAGAAGTGCTTTCCAGAGGTCATAGTGACTGGTGTGGTGTCAAGCGCAAAATGAATCTAAAGTGAAGCTGAGTGTTTGAGTGCTGGGTGAACTGTGTGTGTGTGTGTGTGTGTGTGTGTGTGTGTGTGTGTTTGAGTGCTGAGTGAACTGTGTGTGTGTGTGTGTGAGTGTGTGTGTGAGTGTTTGAGTGCTGAGTGAACTGTGTGTGTGAGTGTGACAGATATCAGTCTTGGTTGTAGATGTTCTGTAGTCTAAATCTAGACACCTTTCTGTGTTGTCTCAGCGTTTCTGCGCTGACGTGGTGTCTGTGCTCGCCATGACGATGAGCGGCGAGAGGGAGTGCCTCAAGTACCGCCTGCTGGGCTCCCAGGAAGAGCTCGCCTCATGGGGACATGAATATGTCAGGTAACACACACACACACACACACACACACACACACACACACACACACAGTAGAGCTCGGCCTGTGTGCCTAGAATGCATAATTGCACACAGTGGAGTGGGAGTCAGGGTAACATGAGTGGACTATAACATTATGACCTCACACTCATCAGTGCTACATTTAATAGTGTGTGTGTGCGCGTGTGTGTGTCTGTCTGTCTGTCTGTGTGTGTGTGTGTGTGTGTGTGTGTGTGCGCGCGCGCTCCTCCAGGCACCTAGCGGGGGAGGTGGCAAAGGAGTGGCAGGAGGTGGAGGAGGGCGATAAGGCCCAGCAGGAGGTGCTGCTGGCGCTGGTGAAGGAGATCGTTCCCTACAACATGGCCCACAATGCCGAGCATGAGGCCTGTGACCTCCTCATGGAGATCGAGCATCTGGACATGCTGCAGGACTACATTGATGACAACGCCTACGCCAAAGTCTGTCTCTACCTCACCAGGTACACACACACACACCCACCAACTCCTACGCCAAAGTCTGTCTCTACCTCACCAGGTACACAAACACACACACACACACACACTCACACACACACCCACCCACCCCAATGCCTACTTCAAAGTCTGCCTCTACCTCACCGGGCACACACACACACTCTCTCTCACTTGTCTCCTCTCTCTCTCCTCAGCTGTGTGAGTTATGTTCCTGAGCCAGAGAACTCGGCGCTGCTCAAGTGCGCTCTGACCATCTTCCGCAAGTTCAACCGTTACCCAGAAGCCCTCAGGCTGGCGCTCATGCTCAATGATGTGGAGCTGGTGGAAAACATCTTCACCTCCTGCAAAGACATGTATGACACACACACACACACACACACACACCCATGTATGATTATCTCAGGGTTCCCACTGTAAGGCAATCTGACAATTCCCTGACGTTTCCATGACTTGCCCTGACTAAAACGCAACATTTGCATGACCTCCACTCTAATTAAGCAGTAAGCCGTTCCATACCGGTAGTCTTGAAGCAAATGGTGTAAATTTGTGATTTTGTTCAAAAATTCCTTCCACAGAGACCCTAGGCCAACTGAAACAGTGCTTTGGCATGCAGTAGGTTTTGCTTCCAGGTGGGGGTGAACTAATCTGAATCTTTCTACCAAACTCTCCCTGTGTGTGTGTGTGTGTGTGTGTGCGTGTGTGTGTGTGTGCGTGTGTGCGTGCGTGCGTGTGTAGTGTGGTCCAGAAGGAGATGGCCTTTATGCTGGGCAGGCATGGCATGTTCCTGGAGCTCAATGAGGATGTGGAGGACTATGAGGACCTCACAGAGATCATGTCCAACGTGCAGCTCAACAGCAACTTCCTGGCCCTGGCCAGAGAGGTGTGTGTGTGTGTGTGTGTGAGAGAGAGTGTGTGTGTGTGTGTGTGTGCGCACACATGTTTGTATATTATGTTATGGTTTTAAACAAGTGTGTGTGTGTGTGTGTTGTCACTCTGACTGTGTCTTTTGCAGCTGGATATCATGGAGCCTAAGGTTCCAGACGACATCTACAAAACTCACCTGGAGAATAATAGTACGTCTGCACCTCTCTCTCTCTCTCTCTCTCTCTCTCTCTGTCTCTGGCTGTCTGTCTGTACCGTTGTCTGTGTCTGTCTCTCTCTCTCTCTCTCTCTCCCCGTCTGTCTGTTCCTCCCTCTCTCTCTCTCTCTCTCCCCCTCTCTCTCTCTCTCTCTCTTTCTTTCTCTCTCTCCGTCTGTCTGTTCCTCCCTCTCTCTCTCTCTCTCTCCCTCTCTCTCTCTCTCTCTGTCTGGACCTCTGTCTCTCTCCCTCCATTATCCATCCATACGTTTCATTCTGCAAATTGTTGGCTGCTTGTGGATTCACATAAACTCCCACCTACACACTCACGCACACATACACACATTCACTCACTCACTCCCACTGTCATGGTTTGGTGTTTGCGGTTCACACACACACACTCACACACACTCTGTGTGTCTGTCAGGGTTTGGTGGCAGTGGATCTCAGGTGGACTCTGCTCGTATGAATCTGGCCTCTTCGTTTGTCAACGGCTTCGTTAACGCTGCCTTTGGGCAGGACAAGCTTCTCACGGAGGATGGCAACAAATGGCTCTATAAAAATAAGGACCACGGTGAGACGCGCGCACACACACACACACACACACACACTCACTCACACACTCATAGACACAAACTCACACTTAAATGCTGACACATAGAAAATGTAAACAACTTTCAACATATTCCCATCATTAATTACTTGTGAGGAATATTTACATATTAACTTTTGATGCCATTGTGTGAAGTACATCAAGCGTTTGAAATTTCTTCATATTCTGTGTGTGTGTGTGTGTGTGTGTGTGTGTGTGTGTGTGTGCGCGTGCGTGCGTGTTAGGTATGCTGAGTGCAGCGGCATCTCTGGGAATGATTCTGCTGTGGGATGTGGATGGTGGCCTGACACAGATTGATAAATACCTCTACTCTTCTGAAGATTACATCAAGGTGAACACACACACACACACACACACACTCCCTCTCACTCACTCTTTTCTGGCTTTAATGTAGATACTGTTTATGGTGGAGATGTATATTCAGTGTGTGTGAGATTGCCCGAGCTAACCTGTGCGTGTGTGTGTGTGTGTGTGTGTGTGTGTGTGTGTGCGCGTGCGTGCGTGTGTGTGTGTGTACAGTCTGGGGCACTGCTGGCATGTGGTATTGTGAATTCAGGCGTGAGGAACGAGTGTGACCCTGCTCTGGCCCTGCTGTCTGACTACGTTCTGCACAACAGCAACGTCATGCGCATCGGAGCCATCTTTGGGTGAGACACACACACACACACACACGACTGATGACTTTTGTTTCTGATATCATCTGCTGGTCACTTGCTGTGTCTGTGAACCTCTGCCTCTTCGCCCTGTGTGTGTGTGTGTGTGTGTGTGTGCGCGCGTGTGTGTGTGTTTAGGCTGGGATTGGCCTATGCTGGATCTAATCGGGAAGATGTCCTGTCTCTGCTGCTGCCAGTGATGGGAGACTCCAAGTCCAGCATGGAGGTGTGTGTGTGTGTTTGTGTGTGTGTAAAGGATATCTCTCCTTAGCTCCTATAAGGAGTGTTGAATTTGGCATGGTAGTGGGCCAACAAGAAACTCAATGTAGTTTTCTGAATGTGTGTGTGTGTGTGTGTGTGTGTGTGTGTGTGTGTGTGTGTGTGTGTGTGTGCGTGCGCGCAGGTGGCAGGCGTGACGGCTCTGGCGTGTGGCATGATTGCGGTGGGTTCGTGTAACGGTGACGTGACGTCCACCATCCTGCAGACCATCATGGAGAAGAGCGAACAGGAGCTGAAGGACTCGTACGCCCGCTGGCTTCCTCTGGGCCTCGGGCTCAACCATCTCGGTACAGCTACGCACGTGTGTGTGTGTGTGTGTTTTGCAGTAAAACTCTTGATCAGATGTGTCTGTACTACAGGGTAGGTGTGTGTGTAGCTGAGTCACAGTGCAAGTATTTTGCAGTTAAGTTTTAGAGCAGATATGCAACGCGCACACACACACACACCTCACAGGCTCCCTGTCCCTGTTTGGCAGGCTCACATCAAACAGATGGACTCGCCTTCAGGGCCGTTGGCCACCCTCTCCTCTAGACACTACTGCCATATCTCACACCAGTGCATCCACGTGTCAGTTAACGTGTGTGTGTGTGTGTGTTTTGCATGACAGGTAAAGGAGAGGCCATCGAAACGACACTGGCTGCACTGCTGGTGGTGGCTGAGCCGTTCCGAAGCTTTGCTAACACACTTGTGGACATCTGTGCTTATGCAGGTAAGTGCACACACACACACACACACACACACACACACACACACAGTGACAGCCAGAGCTCCTGCTAATTTCTGTAGATCCAAACTGTCCTCCAGACTCTGCTTAGTTGCCAGCGTCGTCTAATGTTAGTCTTATTTTGGCAAATGCGTTGTGTGGCGCTCAGTGAGATTGAACTGTGAGTTTCAACCTCTTTCACCACCATGGATTCAGGTCTGTTTTGGTGTAGAGACTCGGGACATGAATTTGTGGCTTTGGAAACGGCATTCATGAGAGCACAGGCACTCACTAAGAGACACTGCATGTGTGTGTCTATAGTGGACATCGTTAGAGGACATGGTGGACATCATTAGAGCGCAGGCACTCACTAAGAGACGCTGCATGTGTGTGTCCATAGTGGACAGCGTTAGAGGACATGGTGGACATCATTAGAGCGCAGATTGGACAGCGTTAGAGCGCAGGCACTCACTAAGAGACACTGCATGTGTGTGTCCATAGTGGACAGCGTTAGAGGACATGGTGGACATCATTAGAGCGCAGAGTGAACAGCGTTAGAGTGCAGGCACTCATTAAGAGACGCTGCATGTGTGTGTCCATAGTGGACATCAGTCCTGATGAAACTACATGCTGTAGCCTATTGCAGCAGTCAGAAACTGTTAACTAAAACAGTGAGCGCCACCTAGTGCTCCCACTCATTACATGAGGCCACAGCACAGTCAGGGATCGCTCATCTCTCCTCTGGTTGGGCTAGTGTTTGAGCGACCAATCAGAGACCAGAGGAGTGGCTATGACAGGGCTGGACGCCCTGCAGTCTGAATGTGCTTTAAGGCTATCCACACACACACACACACACACACACACACACACACATTCTAAGGCAGTGTTTGTGTTCCCGTGTGCTGGCAGGCTCTGGGACTATGTTTAAGGGGGCGTACACATTCTCTCTCTTAACACACACACACACACACACACACACACACACACACACACACAGACTCTGAGGCAGTGTTTGTGTCCCCAGGCTCTTGGACTGTGTTTAAGGGGACGTACACACTCTTTCCCACACACTCTCACACACACACACACACACACACACACACACACACACACACACACTCTCTGAGCAGTGTTTGTGTCCCCAGGCTCTGGGAACGTGCTGAAGGTGCAGCAGCTGTTGCACATCTGCAGTGAGCACTACGACACTAAAGACAAGGATGAGGACAAGGACAAGAAAGACAAGAAGGACAAGGACAAGAAGGAGAGCGCCCCCGACATGGGCTCGCACCAGGTGTGTGTGTGTGTGTGTGTGTGTGTGTGCACACGTGCCCTTGACACTCATCAGTCATTGTTAAGTCAACTAAACTGTGTGTGTGTGTGTGGTTTTTTCGATATTCATCAATCCTTATTAAGTCCGCTAAACTGTGTGTGTGTGTGTGTAGGGAGTGGCAGTCCTGGGGATTGCCCTGATTGCCATGGGTGAAGAGATCGGCTCCGAGATGGCACTGAGGACGTTCGGACACCTGGTCAGTCACCTTTGACCTCTACACTTGGACACCTCACCTGTGTCCTCCTCACCCCAGTCAGCATCCTCACCCCCCACCCCTCTTTTTGTGTGTGTGTGTGTGTGTGTGTGTGTAGCTGCGGTACGGCGAGCCAGCCCTGCGGCGTGCGGTCCCTCTGGCTTTGGCGCTCATCTCCGTGTCCAACCCGCGTCTTAACATCCTGGACACGCTCAGCAAGTTCTCCCATGACGCCGACCCCGAGGTCTCACACAACTCCATCTTCGCCATGGGCATGGTCGGCAGTGGTGAGTTCTGTGTGTTTGTGTGTGTGTGTGTGCATTATTCAAATTCAAATTCAAAGGGTCCTTTATTAGCATGACAGTGTACAGTGTTGCCAAAGCCAGCGTTTACACTAACAATTATTATTATTATTATTATTATTATTACATTAACAAGTATTATCTTTGCTAGTATTGATTTGTATATCTGTCTGGTTGCTGATTTGTTCTGTCTGTGTAGCTGTGTGAGTGACCGTGCGTTGCCATGACGGCAGTTTTGATTGACACCTGTGTTGTCTGACTCCAGGCACCAATAATGCGCGGCTGGCCGCCATGCTGAGACAGTTGGCCCAATACCACGCCAAAGACCCCAACAACCTCTTCATGGTCCGCCTTGCACAGGTGTGTGTGTGTGTGTGTGTGTGTGTGTGTGTGTGTGAGAGAGAGTGTGAGGAAGAGAGAATGAAGAGGTTAGAGTGTGAGGCGGGAATCTGGCCAGCAGACATCAATCTGCTCTGCTGAATTATCCTTGCCAAATGCTTAATGTGTGTGTGTGTGTGTGTGTGTGTCTGTCTGTCTGTCATACAGGGGCTGACTCACCTTGGAAAGGGCACACTGACGTTGTGTCCGTATCATAGCGACCGGCAGCTTCTGAGTCAGGTGGCTGTGGCTGGCCTGCTCACGGTCCTCGTCTCGTTCCTGGACGTCAAAAACAGTACGTGTTCCAAAAACATCCCATTCGTGTGTGTGGCTATTGCACAGTGTGAGTGTGTTTGTGTGTGTGTGTAACAATCTCCCTGTGTTGCAGTAATCCTAGGGAAGTCTCATTACGTTCTGTACGGACTAGTGGCAGCCATGCAGCCGAGGATGCTTGTGACGTTTGATGAGGAGCTACGCCCCCTACCTGTGTCTGTACGCGTGGGACAGGTGTGTGTGTGTGTGTGTGTGTGTGTGTATGTGTGTGTTTTGGACTGAGAAATCTGTTTGTTTTAATCTGTTTTAACTTGTATCTTGTAACTAGTAACTCCATCTGTCACATCACCACCCTTTTGTGTCTCTCTCTTCCTCTCTATCCTGTCCCTCCATCCCTTCCTCCATCTCTCTTTCACCTTTCTCCTCATGTCTGCCTCTTTGTCTCTTCTTATC
>JAVQKI010286739.1:0-12985 GCA_036025975.1 Nematalosa erebi
ATGTAAACGTTGATGGATGTTAAATTTAAGACATTAAATTAAGACAAGTTAAATTATTACAGAGAGAAATAAAAAAAATAAAATCAAAATCTTACTCGAGAAGACCTCTTCCTGGTGGCACCATCTCCAATATTTCCGACTGTGATCAACACATATCGTTTCAGTTCGCGTTCCGCCGTCCCGCATGTGCAAACATGGTAGAGTTGCTCATGGTTTCTGCTCTGTCAAGCAACCATTGCTCGAGCTGCTGTACACTTGCAACGTGACGGTGAATCCGACATGGCAGTGCTCTCATGTGCTGTGAAGTGAGACCCAACAAACACAAATGCCGAGATGAGGATGATAAATACGCGCGCATGAATAAATAAATAGACGCACAGTGAAAACGTAACGTTCCTCTATATGAGGGATACTCTATTGAGAGACTTGCTGTCGCTATTTCCCCCCATAGTTTAAGAATGGGACGTACTGCGATACATGCCGTTGGAGCGATTTTCCTCAAATGTGCAACGCTTGTCACTATCGCGGAGTCCCGCCTCTGAAGTTCAAAGAGTGTGATCCACACAGTCATAAGTAGAGGTCTGTCATTTTACACAGTTTGCCGGATTTCAAGCCAGTCTCCGTCGACACGACAATTGTAAAACTAAGGTAATTATTCCTCTCCTTTAATAACAAGGACTGAATTCTATCTCCTTGTCTTTCTGATATAAAAGGTGTTCAGAGTTTCTTTTGTGGGCGCTCAGTCACGTGTGCGTTTCATTTGCCATTATTCAAAGCTGGACAAGAATACAGTGCAATAGTGCTGTAATAGTGACTTGTTTTGACCCAAAGCCTCGTGTGGATGAAGAATATGCACTGATAAAATGGCCTACACCGACTACTCATGTACATATCCAGTATACGTCCACACCAAAAGATGGACCATTAAACCCAGTAATTTCCCCTGGCCTCTTCTAGTTTGGAAGGTAAAGCACCTCCCTCAGTAACAGTAGGCTACAGTCATCCAGTGCATGAAATATACAATTTCACCATTGTCATGCATGAATTACAAACTGAGTTGGGTGTGTAGCACAGGGGAAATACAGAAATGTTTCCGATGGACAGAGGCCATTTGGCTAACCAAAGTATAACTATGGTGCTTGGCTAACCGAGCACCATAGTATGGCTAAGACTATGTGTCAAGCATGATATCACTCCTCCCCTTGGCCTCAATAACCTGAGATCACACAGGTATTAATATAGCATGCATGACATGCTGTGTTTACATACTGTACCTCACTGAGTGATTGTTGCTGAGGAGTAAACATTCAAGTTAATTTGCTCACTGTAATGAAGTGACACATAATGAGAATATTCACCTACAGGTTGTGAGTGATTATAAAAGCAAAGTTGTGGATTAACATAATTAGTCTAACATAATTAGCATTCCTGTGTCCCCCCACCCTCACAGAAAGAGAGAGCTCCATGTTATAACAACACTAGAGCGTCCTCTGTGATCATCAGTGACATCTATGACTGTAGGTATGGATGCATATCAAACATATAATCCAGTTATGTCACTTGCATATCAAAGTGAGGGTCATCTGTGTTAGTTGGGCACATTGAGTTGAAGTAGTGTGGTAAAGGGGGTTTCTTCAAAAGTTTTAATTATCACACACACACACACTAATTAGCACTCTCTATGCAATGTCAGTGCCTGCTGTGCAGAAACAACGCTAGGCTAATGTGCGTTTTCTCCTAACAATGTGTCATAGGTTTATTTTCATCCTTAAGCTCAAGCCCTCTACAGGGCGTGATAACTGTTAGACTGAGAAATATGTTGCAGCTATGGGGCATAAATATCCTCAGCTGACTGAGGTCATGTCTAAGACTGATTTAATGTTTCAGCAAGTCTTCCATGGCATTGAGCACATTTTCCTGCATTTAAGGATATTCCCACCCCCTGAGTCAGACCTTACAGAGGATGATTTAAAATGATTGATGAGTCATAATTTTGGGTCATTAGGTCTAAATTCACAGAACAGTCAGCTTAAATTAACATCAAAGCATATCTGTCACTGTGGACCTGATCGGACAGAAGATGTGACGCAATGTGACAAGTGGCCAGAGGGGTATTTTGTCAAGTCATTTTCTTGTAAAACAAAGCTAAGGTCATGTCTGTTAAGCCGTCTGTGTATGTCAACAGACTAAGATAGTAAGTTATACCAGGATCATTGCTCACAAACCACAGATTTGAAGATATTCCAGCACATGCGGGCAAAGGTCAGATTGGTGTGCTAATATGGGCCTGTGTGTGTTCATCCTAATACAGTTTTTCTAAAAAAATATAGATGATTATCATAGTAGTAATTCTAAAGGTTCCTTAAAGACAGATGTTTTCAGCACTTGGATGTCTAACTTCTAAGACCACATCAATATCTGTAGGTTACAGCCATTATCCAACAATGTTAAATAGTGACAGTAGGTCAGGGTGTAATATGAGTCTGGTGAAGACTGTAATGGCACTATGCATTTTCATCACCTAATGAAGGTTCAGTGGGAAAAAACAAGCAGCATAATACAACACCGTGCTGTTATATGTCCTCTGCAGTTCATATAAACTGGCATCTCTGAAGGTGGTTAATCATCCAGCACAATAAATGTTAGAGAAAAAGCTGAAAATAATAACATGCTACGGAGGACTAAAGTAAGGTCATATTAATCATATTCATCTTGAAAAAACTTTTAGTATCACACTAAGCCTATAAAGATTTATAGCCTCTCCCTGTTTGGAAATAGCCTAACAGAGGCAAGTATGATTACAGTTATGGACTGCAATGTCGCAAAATGATCAAACTGCAATCGGACTATCTAAACGAAAGCCGTTTCGATTTTTTCACTAGATACATCCATATCAGAATTTTCCATTATTTGCAAGCGTGGAAGCGTGGCAAATAGAGGTCAAAACAAATAACATCGACGACTCTGATGTAGCAGCGTTCCCTACCGTCAGGTTACAGTGGGATTCCTGCACAAACCAAATATTTTTTTTTACGCCACTGGGTGGCAGTGCTGATCTACATTTGTTTATTGTTCATGTGCTGTTTGGGCAGCGCGCTGACGGGAGATTATCTCCCCATCTCTTCATTTATCCAGCAGTGGCTGATCCAATTTGAAAAAATCGCCAAGCAGAGGATGCATAACTTAGCGCACATGCAACTACGTTATATTAGAGGTCTTGCAAAGTTTCGAGCTGTAGGGGTCCCTTGAACGACGTTTTTCTCTTTCCTCTCTCCACCACTCCACCTGTTACCTTCTCTTAATTAATTGTAACCAGGCCTTTGCTTTGTGGGGTCCATCCTTCTTTATAATTAGGACTTGATCCTGTAGCTTTGGGGTCCATACCTGTGAAAGTGTTGTACACAAGCCTTGTAAATTGGTATTTACGTAAACGATAGACCAACTAGGCTGTTGGGCTTTGAGGTATTCTGTGAACCTGAAATGCAAAAAAAAAAAAAAAAAAAAAAGAAAAGAAAAAGAAAAAAGAATGGGAAAAAAAGAATGAAAACCTGTTCTGTAGTGTTCAGTAGGCTACTAGCCTGCTAATACTACAGAGCGAGGCCAACCACCAGATGTGCATTTACATAGAACTTGTAAAATGGCATCCAGGTGTTAATTGAAATACGGCTATGAAAGAGAAATCATCCTGTCGCGTGACGAATGAGAGAATGGCTCTCTTCTGTTTGGCATTCTAAACTCAAACAACAACTCCACAACTTTGCAAAGTTTAATGGTGTTGTTTATTAAACACCTCAGTCAGGCTAATTGATGGGCAGATTATCTTCAGCACTTTTTACAGAATATTGATTGGCTTTGTTTTTTCCCAAGTGACACACTGGCTCTTATGAATTTGGCAGCTTGCCGACTCTGGTGAGGCAGGAAGTTACACGCAAAGGCCAATAAACAGCTGGGTGGTCTCTGCAGCCACGTGCGCTCCGAGAGAACGATGACTCCGATTCCACTGTTGGACTGACTTGAGTGGCAGTGACATGTTTTCCTCCTCTGGGACGTTAGGGATAGTTGCTGCAAAAGCAGTTTGGTAGCAGCCAAGGTGAAGTATTCTCTGACATAAAGAAACCAACTCTTCAATCAGTTACTGTGCATGTTTGTGCACAACTTAAAGAGCATTATTTTAATAAAGTAATGTGGAATCTCGCCGATAATATGCTATGCAATTAACATAAAGCGTCTCTTAAGTCAGAGTGCTTAGGCTAGAAACACTTAATGTCTGAGTCTTAAAGCCTGTGTAAGAGTGTTTCTGGTTTAAGCTGCGCTTAAGGCAGTGGCTTTATCAGTTTTCTATTAAAAGGGATTGTTCCATTGTTTTGGTAAAACAACTTTATTGGACCAAGAAGCCAGTGGAATTAACTTAAACTCATTAGCCAAGTATGCAGTGAGTTACAAAGACTGTTGAAAACACTTTGTGCAAGATGCCGAAGTAGGCGCACAAAACTTTGAGGCAATTTCATCGACTCCGGTAGGCAAAGTATTGTCTACGAAATGAATGTAGGTCTATTTAAAATGTATGTAACCTACTATGTTGTTTTCAGAGTGCTTTCTTCTGTCGTGCATGTTGCATCATCTAAGACAATTCAGTATGTTTTAAATGAAGAGTCGGATGTGGGCACGAAAGTGGGAGACCTGGCAAAGGATTTGGAAGCCTTCCAGTCGAATGTCAACCAAGCAAGATTTAGATTTATCGACCAGCCTTATGTGAGCCTGTTTGACTTGAGAGCAGCTGATGGACAGCTTTCCGTTGCTATGAGACTTGATCGTGAACTATTGTGCCGTCGATCACAGTACTGCGTGATACCGCTGGATGTCATTGCTGTTAATCGGGATAACTATGTTCTAATACATGTCGAAGTGACTGTGAGGGACATCAACGACAATGCCCCGAAATTCCCTGTACCTGAAATGTACATAGAGATACTTGAAAGCGCACCAGAAGGAATTCGCTTCCCTTTAGAGGTAGCCAAGGATGAAGATGTAGGCCGGAACTACATACAAACTTACACCATTTCCAGCAACGAGCATTTCATTGTTGACGTCCTAAGTGGAGAAGAAGGAGGTTTGTATGCCGAGCTAGTACTGGTCAAAGAGCTTGACAGGGAAAATGAGGACACATATACCCTTGACATCACAGCACTGGACGAAGGAGTACCACCCCTGTCTGGAATACTAACTGTGAGGATAAAAGTGTTAGATATCAATGATAATACACCGACCTTTGAGAACAGTTTCATAAAAATCACACTCACTGAAGAGGCTAAAGTAGGGCTCTTGCTTTTGCATTTACATGCCTCTGACCCAGACGTGGGTCAAAATGGAGAAGTTGTCTATGGGTTTGAGGAAAAAACGCCTCTAGAGATAAAACAGATCTTTAATATTGATCCTCGCACAGGACTACTGACTCTCGCGAGAGAAGTGGACTATGAAAAAAGACAATTTTATGAGTTGAGACTAATAGCATATGATATGGGGATAAATACGGTTCCAGCACATTGCACAGTTAGAGTGGATATTTTAGATGTGAACGATAACGCACCCATAATTATTATTAAACCACTGGAGTCTGACGGCGTGACATATATTACGGAATCGGCACCAGTAAACAGTTTCGTTGCTCTAGTCAGCACCATGGACAGGGACTCTGGCGCCAATGGGCAGGCGCATTGCAATTTACTCGGACACATGCATTTCAGGCTGCAGCACGCTTATGGGCACACATTTAAGATTGTAACAGCATCATCGTTGGATAGAGAAACATTGCCTGAGTATAATCTCACAGCAATTGCCACAGACCACGGAACTCCTCAGATGAAAACAACCATGATGTTTTCTATTCGCCTGAGTGACGTGAATGACAATCCTCCTGAGTTCACAAAATCATTATACGAAGTTTGGATTGAAGAGAATAATCCACCGGGTGGATTTCTTTGTATTGTGACAGCATACGATTCTGATGATGGAGAAAATGCAGATATTACCTATTCAATAGTGAATATTAAATCAAACTCTCAAATAATTTCATCAAATGTAGTAACAATTGATCCACTTTTAGGTACTCTACACTCAGCAATGTCATTTAATTATGAACAGACCAAAGATTTTGAGATACAAGTACTGGCTAGTGATGGCGGTTCTCCAATCCTATCTAAAACCTCAATGGTTTGGGTACGGATCATTGACATGAATGACAACGATCCAGTAATAATGCAGCCTAAATCAATAAATGGCTCGGCACTTTCCTATATATCTCTGGAGGCCCCAATGGTGACTCCTGTCCTAAAAATCATAGCAGATGATGCTGATGATGGATTGAATGCACAGCTAACTTTTGAGCTATTGGATGACCCAAATGAGCTCTTTGTAATCGATAAAGCCTCTGGCTATGTATATCTAACAAAAGCTCTGAGTCACTCTGTCAAGAAGCCAGGAGGAATGGTGAAGATCACAGTGAGTGTCAGAGACAATGGGACTCCTTCTCTCTGCTCTACACTTGATATCCACTTCCTTGTTACATCCTCAGTGGTAGCAGCAAGGGAAAACATGTTAACCTCCACCGAGCATCTGGAGCATATCCTGGCAGTGTTAGAGAAATATTCAATCCCACTTGGACTCTTTGGGGTTTTAGTGGGAGCCACTGTAGTGGCAAGTGTGTTGATCAGATGCACGAGAAGGAGAGGCTCGTACAGCACAAACACCAAGCTGGATGTGTGTGCACGGAGTGAGACGGACCGTATCTTTGAAGCCTACTCAAACACCTGCGCACCATTTTTAGTCAGGAGAAGGGACACCAGCAGCCATGAAAATGAATCCTGCTGCTCCTTGCTGGCTGTTCACTGGGCCGACGCTCAAACGGAAGTAAGTTCCACACAGAACAGAACGTGGAGATGAATATTTTTCATCTGATGAAAACAACTGTGATGGTAGCTCATGCATTTTCTAAACAGACCCCTTTGTCCCCCTCCCTCCAGATAATTATGCCTTGTAGCACCATGTCCCTGGTCGATGCACAGCCATTTGACCTACATAGCAAATACAGAACCGAGTAAGTCATTTCATATCACATGGATCGATTAATGCCATTTGCCCTTCATATTCTATTGGAGATGTGTCATCCTCAGTTTAACACAACAGGGCAGACACAGCCTACGCTGTGACGTGCGCTACAGCTCTGGCTTCTCCAGAGGAAATGTCTTTGAAAATGTTGCTGGGCAGAGCATCCAGCCATCTAAGCTACAACTTTTCATTTACTCTGGGGAGGGAAAAAAAAAAATCTGTATTTCTTGTTGATTTATCTGCCATCAGGGGCTCTCAGACCAGTGCAGAGGAGGACATGAGGATTGCCACTGACCCCAGCGCTGGCCCATCTGGTGCATGTGGGTCAAATTTGTTCGTCCCTCTTCATTTTGTGACCAATGCATTATAGGATGTCTCAAAATAGTATTCAAGCTTTTAAAACCCAGATATGGTGACTTAGCCGAGCTGGTTCATTATCTGGGCATTCACTCTAATCTGTGTTTAGGCAAGTCTCAGACTTGCTCTGAGACAAACTGTTCACAGCTATTTCACTTATAGCCTTAGAAGTAACAATTAGCAAAAAGTGCAATATTATGGGTCACTTAAGAGATTAAACAGTGATTTTCCATGCTCAAATGGACTTTGAGGGATAAGAGCATAAAGTGGCACAAAGGATGTGAAAGACCATTTCAAATGCCTGGGAGAAGGCTTTTAGTACTATTAATATTATGTCATTTCCATGTTACAGGCTCATGTTCATACAGTCACAAGTGTGTCCAGTCAGCACATGGGAGACTGGATTTCAGCGAGAATGACAACACAGACATACAGAGTCAGCAGTCATATCATCAACCAGGCAAGATTCACACCCAAGAACACGCCACTAAACATGGCAGAGATCTTCCTCACAGGAAAAAGAATCACCTGCCCCGGACCAAGATTCCAAAGACCAAAGGCTTGTTACAGGTGATTCCAAGAACTGGATTAGTATTTTATCCTGAGTATGACCAGAGCCCATTGGGATCAGAGTCCCATGTGTCACTGCTGTGTCTAAGTCCTTCTACTGCTCTAGAGGGACAGCAGTGGTCAGAAGATGAACTCTATCATTGACCCTCTAGATGTTCACTCATTGTTTCCCAAACTGCATTGATGCCACTGACAGCTAATCTTTATAGAAGTGCTTTATTCTCAACTATGCAACGATTTGCCAACTGTGTTGTAAAGTATGATCAGAAGTGAAGCAACTGTATAATTGAGCTTCCGTGTTTTGTCTTAGTCATAAGATTAAATAACGCAATAAAACACTGACACCTTTCTGTTTTCTCTGAACTTCCTGAAATGTTTCTTAGCTATTGTCTTTAAAAGTAGTTCTACAAACACTATGTAGTATCTGCGGGTGCAGCATAGTTCTGGCTTACTCATCCAAGGCCATTTTGTTTTCACAGTAAACAGACACATTTGGATAAAGGCTATTCCTTGATTTTGCCCTATAGTGGGTTTGCATCTAGCTACTCAAAATGAAGGTCATTATACAGTATATAATGCATACTGTGTATATGTTTGAAGGACATAGTCTCATTGTTAATCATTATGGGTATAAAAGGTACCCTATAACATGAATTTCACACTAATTTCTATTTTTTTCATAAAAAGACAACGTTTCCAAACAGCTGTACTCGTTTGTATTCAGCACAAAGCATCCACCATAGCCTGATGTGATTGTGTGCTTTGAGCCGCTGGAATTGGTAACACTTCAGGCTTTCAGCAATTCTTTTATTTACAAAAAAAGCAAGTGTCAAATGATAAAAATACATTTTTCTGAGCCATGTATGTAGTGACAAGTTCTTTTCTATTTATGCAAAAAAAAATATTTACATCTCATGTTCACTTACACAGAGTGATTTTTTATTTATATGTAAATTCTTATGCTTTCACAAATCTGTTAAACACAAAAGCCCTCTGTGATTCAATGAGGAGAAAGGAGCCCTGGCGGGATTTGTCAGTGATTAAAAGGTGGTAGCGATTTCTGACAGGGTTGTGACTGTGAGGATGTCCTGGTTCTGCTCCCGCTGGTCCTCTGCCCTGGCGCTCAGTTCCCTCTTCGGGTGGGAGCTGTAAGGGCCTAGTGTGCCTGCCCTACAGAATGACTGCGCCACCGATCCCTTGGCTTTGGGAATGTTTGTGTTGTAGCAGGATTCTTTCCAGGACTGGGGATTAGCATGGGTATTACTATATGCCGGTGCTTGGGAAAAGCCTATTGTGTATGCGTTTCCTGGGGTGGCATGGATGCTGTGGGTTGGTATTACACAGTATCTGCTCTGCCAATCCACGCTGAGAGTGTTAGCCGAATGAAAAGAATCTGGAACAGAGTAAAAACGGTTGGAAATGACATCAGTTTCATCTTGAAAGATCAGTGATGATAATAGTTGGATAAGTGTGTAACGTGTGCAATTTCTATCTCACTTTTTGCCCATGGCTGAAATGTTGAGAGGGTCCTCTTGAGTCCGTCCCCACTGATGTCAGAATCACTGTCGTTGAAGTCACTGTCACCTTTGCCACTGTCCTTCACGCTCTGTTGGTCTGTGTTGCCCGTGACACTGGGAATACAATCAGACATGTTAGCCCCTGCATGTGGATATCAACTTATTGATGTTCCGACTTGGTAAAAAATACTACATGGAGCTGGAGAAAAAGACTGACAGCAGCAATTAGACCATTTAATAAATGTACTTTTCTCACTTGCACTGAAAGCTACTGTCCTTCAGCGATATTGTTATAGTATGAAGTGTGATTATTGCTACTCTTATCAACTAGAAAGGCATTTAAAACAATCATTTTGCTACTATTCAAGTGCAGCAATGTTAGCTAACTAGCTGTACAGTCAGTGCATCTAATGATGTCAGTATGGCTGGGTCCTACTGGCCCTGAAAGTCTACTGTAGGTTATCATGAATCTTACCTTCTTTGCAAGCTGTATTTGTCATCTTGCCATAATGCTGTTCCCTCAAAGGACCTTGATGTTAGAAAAACCTGTGTGGCACCATAAATGGAGAGTAAAATAATTAATAACTGATAAGGCTGGTGTCCATAGCTGAAGGTTTAAATACATCACATAGATTTATAAGTGGTTCATGGTGACCTTACCTTTGAGTCAGTGCTTTTATCTTCATACAGGCAGGGCTCATCATAGGTGGATTTCTTTCCATGACTGAGGAAATGTGTCTGGCCGCCATATATGTTTGGCTCTGAGGCATTGTACACTGTTAAAGATGTAGTGCCAAACAGACCATGGTTCCTATTTGATTTGGAACTGTAGTTTCTTGGTTTTTCACTGAGTTTACAAAAAACTGCGAGACTCACAACTACTATAAGCAGGAGAGTGCAGCCTCCACCAACAAATGCAATCACTGCTGAGGAGGCATGAAACTTGAATTCTTCCAAGTCGTCACCGACTGAGATAATAAATTGATCATTAAGGTCTTCAGAGTCAGTCACAATGAAACGGATGGAGGACACGCTGAAGAGAGGAGGGCTGCCATTATCACGCACTCTGATCTTAATGTCCAGACCATCATCACAGGGGCAGTTCAATTTTTGCTTCAAAACGATCTTTCCAGTGTTTTTGTCTATGGAGAAAAGCTTTTGGTCCCCCTCCAAAATGTCAAAGGTCAAATTACTGTTCTCATCACCATCTTCATCTTCAGCTTTAACCCCAAGCACAAAATAGCCAGCAGGGGCATTTGATGGAATGGAAACTTCAGTGGTTTCATTTTGGAAGTCTGGATAGGTAAAATATGGGTAGTTGTCATTTTGGTCAATGATTTTTATCCTAACTAAAGCTGTGCTGGATAGCGATGGAGAACCACTGTCGCTAGTCTGAACAGTTAGCTCAATCTGCTTAATAGTTTCAAAATCAAATGACCTTAAAGTGTACAGTGACCCTGAAACTGGGTCAACTGATACAAATGTTGTTATTGGGTCACCATCCAAAGCATGGCTTTCAAGGAGTTTATAAGTAACTTTACTATTTTTACCAATATCAAGATCAGTAGCCACAACTGAAGTGATGAAGGAACCAGGAATGTTATTTTCTGCAATAGAAACTTCATACAGTGATTTGTTGAAAAGTGGGGGGTTGTCATTCTCGTCAGTCACCCTTACTGTATACTGCTTTACGGTTCTGAATGGAGGTGACCCAAAATCTTCAGCCTCCACAGTCAGATTGTATTCTGCGATTGCTTCTCTGTCTAAAGTCGTGGTGGTAACAATCATTAGGTTGTCTCCGTAGGCCTGCTGAAGTTTGAAATGCTGGTGTCCATGCAAGCTGCTGCGCACGTAGCCGTTAGAACCAGAGTCTCTGTCCGAGGTGCTGATCAACGCCACAAAACTCTCCTTCGCCGCAGCCTCCGTGATGAAAGCGACACCGTCACTTGTGGAAGTCATTGGCTTAATTATTATATCTGGCGCATTATCATTCACATCTAGAATCTCCACTATAACTCTGCATGTAGATGGCACAGAGTTGGCACCCAGATCAGAAGCTTTAATGTTGAGTTCGTATGATCTTTTCTTTTCGAAATCGACTGTTTCTTTCAAAGTAACGGAGCCTGAAACTGGGTCAATTTTGAAGACATGCGTGACTTCAGAAGTGGGTCCCTCCACGAATCCATACACAACTTCACCGTTGATCCCTTCATCTGGATCAAAAGCATGGACCTTCAGAACACGAAAGCCTATTGGCGAATCCTCGTACAGCTCGACTTTGAGCGAATTGTGCTCAAATGTGGGACTATTGTCATTGAAGTCCAGCACTTTGATAACAACTTTACATGTCCCTGTCCTTGGTATTGTTCCGCCATCGGAGGCTGTAACTTCCACAGTATAAGAGTCTTCGATCTCCCTATCCAGTCTTTTCACCAGCACAAGTTCAGCGAATTTCACCCCGTCCTCTCTCGTGCGAACTTCGATGGCAAAATGGCTGTTATGAGAGATACGATAACTTTGGATGTAGTTATTGCCAACATCCATGTCAACTGCTAAATCCAACGGAAATCGTGAATCCAATGGGGCATTCTCTGAAATATGCAACACAGTTTCATTCGATGGGAACTGTGGCGAGTTGTCGTTAATGTCTTTCACCTCGATTTCCACGTGAATCAGCTGAAACTTTTCTTTGGAAAACGTGACTACATCAAACGTGATG
Source organism: Nematalosa erebi (assembly GCA_036025975.1). Classification (NCBI taxonomy): domain Eukaryota; kingdom Metazoa; phylum Chordata; class Actinopteri; order Clupeiformes; family Clupeidae; genus Nematalosa; species Nematalosa erebi. The sequence continues at coordinate 12,268 of JAVQKI010286739.1, forward strand.
AGGCACCGTGGTGATTGTTGGCACAATTGTTCGCGGTCTATGGTTTCTCCAACAGTTAAAAGTCCATCTATTTCCCTCATTTTGATCAAGTACGAGTCCGATTCCTGCATGAATCGAAAGGATGTCTCAGGGTCGTCCGCCGGGTCAATCTGCAAATCCCGAGAGAGATTCCCAATTTCCGTACCCGGTGCATCCTCTTCATATGTGAAGTATTTCGTCGTTGTACAATGAACTATACTGACATACAGCATAAACAATATGGTCTTCTCTAAAAACTCCATTTCAAACAGAATAGAGAAAACGTTGAAACGAATGAGGCGAAACGCGCTGCAGCTATACTGAAGTTGACATATTTCTTCTCTGGTAATCTGGTACTACTCACTCTGGCCTGACCGCTGTTATCAAATGGATATAAGTCGTGACTTATGCAAATAGGCTGCCCGGCAGACCAATGATCTTCACTCGCCCACCACATGGTGCAAGTTCCCTCGCTATTCACCGCTCAAAAGCCTGACTTCTTATTGTGTTTTTGACAGTTATGATACTTTAATTGAGAACTTTCAGTGAACCATTTTACAGATATGATTCTTAAAAATTTAATTTGGTAGCCTGTCATTTAAAACTGTTTGATGACACTGTATGAAACTATGTGAAACAGTTACAAAGCATTTAGCTAATACCTATCCATCCTCTGTATATTCTAGACTAGACCACTTAT
>JAVQKI010286802.1:0-11744 GCA_036025975.1 Nematalosa erebi
ACATCATTTTGATTCATTGAAGTCTCTAGCAGTATTTTGTATTTAAGAACATAATCTCAAATGTCCTCTTGCACAACTTCTAAAATTTGGAGCGCCCATTTATCTTAAATCAACATTCAATAATATTTAGATGTCACTGCTATGACAGTTACTTGTAATAAAAGAGTATCTCAAGGTCATTAAAAACTAGCAGAAAAAAAGATATACACCATATTTCTTCACAAATCGCAAGACCCCCGCTTAACCTAAGGAGACACAACAGAATTACACATTTACACATTTTCTTATGCTTTTGATTTTCTTGCAAATAGTCATCTACATGTCAGTGTTGTTTTTGATAAATGAGCTCTGTGAGAAAATACTGTTACTGTGCTCTACCATGACAAGTCCACAAAGAAGGACACATCCCTGTGAACAGTTAGTAAAGCTTTGTCAAAATATGTTGCGTGAGAAGAAGAATGTCGAGAGAAACCGGGAGAAGGACAGGAAGGATGCCAGGTACAGGATCAAGGATGAAGATCCAAGACAATGAGCACAACCCACTGAGCATGCTGCCAACATCTGAAAGAGGTAACAAAAAGACATTAGGAGCTGATGTGTTGTTATAACTGTCCAGCCGTGTGAGATATTGAGTCCTCAGTGTTCAATGTCACATTCAGGGTCTCATCTCGGAGCCGATCTGCAGACCTCTCGATAGTTGTGTGAGCATGAGCTGGGTGTGCCTGGTGTCTGGTGCCCCTAAACCTGGTGTGCTTGCTGCTTGCATTATTTCTGAAAGAGGTGGCCCATCATGGCTCAATCAGGCCTGTTCCACTCCCTGGAGAGAGGGAAAGAGAGGTGGGGGATGGGATGGGGTACCAGGGGTGCTTCCTAGCCCAGCCAGCCTCCTTTTTGGGGGAACCCTACCAGGCCTCTCTCTTGGGCGGTGGGGTATGGGGGCGACAATGTCCCTCCTTCTGTGCAGCTAAAGGTGGAGGAGGTCACTGGGTGACGGGGGTGGTGGGTGTAGTCGGGGTGGTGGGAGTCTGCGGAGAGCTCTGGTAGGAGCGGAGGAGGACTTTGTGCTTGGTGGCCGCCTCAGTGCGGAGCTGCTGCTGCTGGGTCAGGAAGTCCTTGAGGCGCGTGGTGGTGAAGGTGAGGGTCTGGCGCCGCAGTCGCATCAGGTAGGCATCCTGCAGCCAGGCGTTGTTGTAGCAGTCCTTGATGGAGGGCCGGGCCCTAGGAGGGAAAACAAACCATTGTGGATGATAAACATGGCCTGCCCAGGGACCAAATCAAAACAAATCATCATTATAATCATCATTACTATAGTTGACATATATATTTATGTATATATCATCTACTATCTGCAGTATCTTATTATGTAGTGTGTGTTCAGTGGCTATAGAAGTTGTTTCCATTTAGGCATAGTGATACTGTAAGTAAAAAGCATGTGTGGTTAAGAAGTCGCCTCGAAGTTCCTGGGAGAGGAATTTCACTTGTCGTCTCATGTATTATTTATTACAGATTTACAAGTAAATATTTATCTGTGAGGTGCATTTCAGATAGAGGCAAGAGTTTGTGACGCTTGAAATGTGCTGCTCACCAAGGGTAGCTGCACAGAATCTTCTTGAGGAAGAGAGAGGCACTTTGAGAAACATTCTGGTAGAGCTTGCCGACGTCAAACTTAGCGGCTTGGATCCTGGCTTCGGTCTCAGCTTGATCCATCTCCGTAAAAGGCAACTTCCCACTGAGCCTAAATGCATCAAAACCCACATCAGCTACAGATATACCACCCTTTACTGATTCAACATGTGATACAGGTACTTTATCCAGCCATTTACTGATCCCACATGTGATACAGGTGTGCAACCCTTTACTGATCCCACATGTGATACAAGTATACAACTGATATGTATTCTATACACTTTATCAGCCCTCATATATGTACTGTATGAAAAGCATAAAAACAAAGCATTCAGGAGCACCAATAACTATAACTGGGTATTAGTGGGCGGTACTGACCAACATGTGCATGATGAATAGCAAGTGTAAATTATGTGATGGTGGAACTGTGGTATCAACAAAAGATCTATTGCTTTGAATCCTCTGAGACATTGCAGATGCTTCTCAGATGGAGAGATGAGGAGAGGGGAGGAGAGGAGAGGAGAGAAGAGGAGAGAAGGGGGGAGGAGAGAAGTAGAGAGATGGGGAGAGGAGAGAAGAGGAGTGGAGGGGAGGGAAGAGAAGAGGAGTAGAGAGATGAGGAGAGGAGAGGAGGGGAGGGGAGGGGAGAGCACAGGAGTGGAGAGGAGATAAACAGAGAGCGAGGGTGGCACTCCTCTCAATACTCACATGATGTAGGTCAGGACGCCTACACTCCAGATGTCAGCTGGCGGGCCCACCACATCCCCTTTCAGCATCTCAGGAGCTTTCACAGAGAGCAGCCAGGGATTCAAAGGAGCACAAATTACAGTGGAGAGATGAGAGGGAAAAGCGTGCCCCACGGGAGTGAAAAAACACATTTATGTAATGGAGAGAGCAGGAAAGAGAGATGACTATTCAGTGAGGAGGATGATAAACAAAACTGCCTCGTGAGATTCAGAGAAAATACTTTTGAGAAGATGGCAGTTGATTTAGGAAAGAAACATAAGCCCTTAACATGTGTTGTGGGTATGTTTTGAAACAGATAAGTGTGTACTGTGCTTGCCTGGAAAGTAACCATGTATAGTCATAGTAATCCTAAACAGTATTCTGTCCACATCAGTATTCTGACATTGAGGCATGCATAAGTCTGTTTCTCATCCTTCTAGGCAGCAAATAAAGAGTGCACCATACATCTACTGTATAATAACCTCTCTGACACAAACAGGCGCTCATACACTCACACACCAATATGTATGGCCAACCACAAAAAAACACACCCACATCCTAAACACTGCAACACACTGTATTTAAAACCCAATCAGTTGGGTTAAAGGAGATTCCTTACTTCACACACAATCAATCACAGTCAAACTTGATGAAACACAGGCAATAATGAACCATCACTACTTACACATGTAGTCTAGGGTCCCCACGGGTGGGCTGAACTGTTTCAGGAAGAGAGGGTTGAAGGTTTGGGCAGAGCCAAAGTCAATAATCTTCACCACGTTCATGTGCGTAACTATGATATTGTCCGGCTTGATGTCCAGGTGCAGGATTCGGCGATTATGCAGGTAGTCGAGACCCTGCAGGACTTGGACAATGTAGGCCACCACATCGTCCTCAGAGTAGCGGAACCTGTGTAGCAAGCAGCCAGACACCTCACTGTCAGATGTGTTGCATAAGAGAGAGGCAGAGTGCGCAAGTGATCTGGTGCAAGACAGCTGAATCGTTTGTGGACAGAGCAGAGGCACAGACTACAAACTGAATGGCACTGTAGTTGTCCAAACTGACCAGTCGGATGGTGCAGCTGGCTACAGCGCTGGTGCCATAAATGGCCACGTTCCCTCGGGGACCCAGGCAAGTTCAACCTTCACCTTCTGATCTCACCCCATCCCTCTCTCCCACTCACTTCCTGTCTATCTGCACGGCCCTATCACAATGAAGACAAAAAGGCCCCTTGAAAACTGACCTGTCTATGAGGCTGTAGAGGATCTCCTTCCCAGCACAACACTCAGAGATGAGGACCAGATAGCGCGGTGTGACGTAGGCCTCGTGCAGAGCCATGATTTTGTCATGGTGGAGGGACTTGAGGATGTCATACTCCTGGAGCACCGACTTCTTGTTCTCCGGCTCGTACGGCACAATCTTGGCCATGAACAAGTTGCCAGTGGCGTTCTCCCGGCACTCTCGAATTACACCAAACCTGCCCCTATGAAGCGAATGGAAATAGATATAAACAGTGTAAGCACCTGAACCCAAGGAGGAACACTAATGTTGTGAATTACCTTGCACTGTAAGTCAAATGTGTGCATAAGTACTTATAAGTGCGATTGAGGTACAAAGCAGATTTCTGTCATGTACAGTAACATAATACATCTCTATATTAATACCAGATATATAGAAATATAGATATCAGCATGAGTCTCAGTAAAAGTGTCTTTAGTATGAGTAACTACCTGGCCTTCTCATCCATGAAGGTGTATGGTTTCTGAGGCACTCCTTGGCGTAGCATGGACTCGCCAGGCTTTCCAGAGGGCACCCTGAGACTTGAAGGGGTGGCTCGACCAGAGGGTGTCGTTCGTCCGCTAGGCGTCATGCGGCCGTGGGTGGCTGTGCTCTCCACAACCGGGGTCAGACTGGTGACCAGCACAACAGGGGGCGAGAGAGCAGTGGAAGGGGTGGTGGGGGCCGCGGCTAGTGTGGTGCCACCGGAGGGTACGTACATCGGTACGGTTGAGATCGGCTTTCCCAAGGCCTGCGGGGCTGAGACCAGTGGTGGTGGGGAGATGGGGGGGGCTTTGGTCATGGGGGGCACCACATTGATTGGACTCTGTGGTTTGGGAAGGATCACAGGGGGCGAGGGCTTGCCAGAGGCTGGCTCTGCTTGCGGTTTGGTGGCAGCTGGCGCTGGTGCTTGCGGCTGTGGTTGTGCTTGGGTGGTGGCGGGCTTAGCCATGGTGATGTTCAGAGTGCTCTTAGCTTTGGCAGTCGTGGCTGGTGCTGGAGCTGTAGCTGGGGCTTTGCCAGGCGCTGGAGCAGGGCCCAGGGATGGCGTCGAGGCAGGGATGATGGTGGTGACCGCGGGCACAGGGGCAGTGGGCTTGCTGGGCTGGGCTGGTGCTGAGGGAGCCACAGGTTGGGCAGGAGAGGAGGTGGAGGGGGAAGCAGATTTAGTGGTGGCAGGTTTCATGGGCACAGTCATGGAAGACGTGACCACCATGGGCGCTGATGGAAGGGTCTTCACCACAACAGCTCCAGTGGATTTGGGAGTTTCTGTCAAACAGCAATTTACAATTTTCTTTTAAGTCAAACTAAAAAATATATAGATATTTATATAAATAAATGACATAGTTTATATCACATATAAACTGGAATATTTAAATTATACTACAACATAACACAGTATTTAAACAGCTGTTGCCTCTTAAAGAGAACAGAAACACTATCACTAAACTAGGAGCCATTTCTATCATACCTGCAGAGTCCAGGACCACCTTCTCTGAGAGGTTGCTGTAGGGTCCCTGTCCAGCCTTGTTCACACAGGCCACTCTGAAGCGGATGGCACCAGAGGAGGGCAGGTCAATAACATTGTAGTAGCAGTCAGCCACACCAGTGGCCACCATCAGCCAGTTGGCCTCACCTGGAAGACAAGACCACACCATGGGTAAAAATGGGGCCAAACTGAAATATACCTTCAATTTTCCTATAATATAGAACACTGAGTGAAGCATTATAACGATAACAATAACATAAGTCAGAAAAGTTTTCATGATAGAATTTAAAACCTACAGTATGCTTAGGAATCATAACATCTCAGTTTCCAAAAGCTAAGGTGCCATAAAATCCCATAAAAAACACATAAGAAATATTTTGGGATTTGGGACCTAAAAATAGACCTCCTTATAAACTATCATCACAATTTCAACTTGGCAACTGATTGTCATAGGGGAAGTGGCAACCTTCAATACTCAAAATATCCAAATGGTGGTGCTAAAGAGTTAATTTAGTTTAGATTCAGTTCCTGAGGTAGTTCATTGACAGTTCCCTGTTCCAGCATGAAAATGCCCTGTGTCCCTACAATGAATAATACATACTTGAGAGCAAAAAGGTGTAAAAGTAAAGAGAGTAAAGGCAAGAAAGAGTTTACGCTGGTCATATGTTATATGACTGAGTGAACACAAGGATCACCCACCCTCTGTTTTCCTCTCCAAGGAGTATGTGCAGGGGGCCATGGTGTCTGAGGGTCTCCACACCACCAGGGCTGTGTTCCTGTAGCGCTGCGGAACCTCAGGGGTCCCCGGGCGGTTGGGTAGACCTGCAGGGATGGGCTTCATTATCTTCTATTCACATCATGACATTCAGTGTACATGAATACAGTACAGTGGCTGTACAATCACTCATTCAGCCTTTGACAAGAACTATCTTGAAATCCAATTATTCCATTCATTCAACAACCAAAGTCAGACCAAACTCACAACACATTTGACCTGCTCTCATTCATCTCCTTTTACTGAGTATCTCTATAACTTATATTAACTTAGAATAAATAAAATCATGTCAAATGCTGGTCAATAGCACAGACCATTGAACATCATCATCTGAAGCTAACAATATGAGAAGTTGAGTTGTGACATGAGGACCCCTGCTGGCCCGTTGAGTGGTCAGTCAGCTTGCCTTCCTCACTGGCTCTTGTCACTCATCCAAGGGCTTCATGCCTGAGCTCAGCTGTGGTTGCCTCATATAGGCAGCCTGATAAGCTGGAGCACTTTGGGAGCTTGTGGCTCTAATCACAGCGTTAGTCAGTCAGGCTCCACGGCCCCTGGCTCTGCCCATAACCCACCGAAGCCTCATGTGTTATGATACTGGGGTCCCACCCTCAGGCCAGCTGCTAACGGCTGGGTGTGGAGAGGAGAGAGAGGCAGGCACTGTATGTGTGTGTGTGTGTGTGTGTGTGTGCCCCTGGGTTTTCCCCCTTCATCACTCAACAGTTCCCATCACAATTTCTTCCCTCCCAATCACAGGCACTAAAATTCAGTGGGATTGAAGTTTCTGCTGAATTTGTAATAAGAAATATATATGTAAACCTGGAGGTAAATTCAGATGCTTTTTGGCATAAATAACGATGAAAATCAAAGCTACACAAGAGAAACTAAGCTTTCTCTTTCTCTCTCTCTCTTTCATTCTCTCCATCCCTGTCCCATCTTTCTGGTGTGCTTTTGAGACTCACGGGCAAGGGAGAGGGTGCAGGAGCTGGTGACGGAAGCCAGGGGGTTGGTGGCTACGCATTCGTACAGCCCAGCGTCTTTCTTGGTGGTCTTCATGATCATCAGCAGCTGCCTGCCGTCGGGACAGGAGATCATGTTCATCCGCGCATCGATCTCCAGCGGCTTCTTATCTGCGCAAAACAAGAAGAGAAAGCCACAGCAAATGTGAGCAGCTGCTGCTGGCGCTGACTGGAATGCGGTGACCTCCCTCTCGGGTGTTTTGGCTAATTCTGGTTTTTGGTTGGGCGTCCAGAGCTTGTGTTTACAGTTTCAAACTCGGCTTTGCCGCACCACAGGGGGATCTCAGTCTGAAGTGACATTTTGCAAAACAAAGCAGGCTTTAAATATGGCCAAAAATAAACTACTCTGCTGTGGTGATGTCAGTACAAAGTTTGCTGATAGATGCAGCATTTATGACTCAGTGCCGGGGTAGACACAATAAAGGGACACTAAGGAGAGGCTAAGAGATGTGCAGACGATGTGACGACATGGTCATTAATCTTTGGGGACACTTCAGAATACTGTAATTTCCTCTTTCTCAAAAACACAGCCACGGCACTGTATGACAGGGACTGTACCAATGTTAATGGATATTACTGAATATAAACCAGAAGCGTAAAATAATACGAGGTATATCTGCTTCACAAAAAAAAATATGGTGAATAATTAAGGAAATGGTAAATGAACACCAGAAGAGGCAAGCAGGAGGTTTTGAAGGTAGGATCAACAGTGTCTATAAAGCACAAACATTTGGGAAACAGAATGAGATACACTTAGAGTGCGCTAGATACAAACAGATCAAAACTCTTTCCACAAAGACGATAGTCTCTCTGTGCAGCAAACCGAACAGGCCTCCAAGCAAAGCAATGCAAATAAATAAAGTTCAGCTGCTGTCGCCCACGCTGTGCTGCGCTCCTCTCCTCTCTTCTCTGGCTCTCGTTGATGTGACAGGAGGAGGCTTACCTTTCCTCCACTGGATGTGTGGGTGGGGGCTGCCAGCAGGCAGGCAGCTCAGAGTGACTGGATCTCCCTCCAGGAGGACGTGGTCCCTCAGCTTGATGTGGAACACCGGGGGGAAATCTGACAGTGGGAGAGAGAGCAAGGAAACCAGAGAGATATTTTTTTCATTATTACTATTATAATAATTATCATTCACTTACCATTATTAATAGTATTTACTATTTCTATGGCAATAGGAAGAGAAACTGAATTTGAATTTGAATTTGAGAGTGAGGGAGACTGAGAGATATAAGGCACTGAAGGGTTTATGAGGATTTGCAATGCAACATTCTTTCAGCAATATGCATGGTGCTTCTTTTTCATTAGGTCTGCTCTGTGTAAACACACAGTGCAATATGAAGGCGTATGGTGTAGCATATGGCATGGCCATTATCAGCAGCAGCTAGACAGCCGTGGCACCATGTGTGTATCTCGGGAGAAATTTCCAATAGAAATGGGATTAAGCCAAGGCACCTGAGGCCAGCCGAGAGTACTGGCGTGAGCGCAGCGAGCCATTCTCCCTGGCGATGGCGGTGGGGATGTCCGGCTGAGAGACCGTCTTGTCTCTCTTGCCTCTGCTCAAGCCCCATCTGTCCCACCTGGACCTCCTATCAGTCTCAGCACCTGCCACAGAAGATATGACAAAACAGCTTGCATGACATGGCTAAGCACATGGGAAGACATATCTTGGGAAGACCTTAGAGTTTACAATTTTCCAACAGTCTGCTTTGTGATGCATATGTTTTGTAATGATAGCTATCAGCAAAACACTAGCATTTCATAAACTAAGTTTACAATCTTTATGATAGCTTGTGTTCTGGGCTGAGTTTCTAGATAATGTCATCGCAGTCATTATGCTGTACGCAACAAATGGTATAAGGACAGTTACAGAGACTGGTCCGACAGACATTAGAAAGGGACACTGTCTACAAACTGACCCCAGGTATTACTACTGTATGTGAGGAAATGGAAATGGCTGTACCTGGCTTGGCTGTGGACTCAGACTGAACGCTGGACATGGACTCCAAAGACTCAGAGGAGGCCCCTGTGGAGGATCGGCGCAGGAGTGACAGGAAGGGCCTCCTGGTCACACTGCCCTCCTCCTCCTGGGTCCTGGTTCTCCTTTCCTCAGAGTAGCTGCGGATCCGCTGGGATATGCCTGCCACCGTGGAGCCAATCTTCTTGCGCATGGCCAGGACCGGGGACTCGCCGGGCTTTTTGGTGCTCTCTGGTTCCACCGGGACTTCAACACCGCCGTCCATTCTCACCATCTCCACCTCTTTCTTCTCCTGGGAGCCTCGGCGCCCCAGGGTCCAAGAGAGTCTGCGCCTGGAGGCGTCCTCCTCCTTGGCCTTCTCCTCCTTGCGCTCCTCGGACGGGGTCCTCCTCAGGCGCATGGAGAGCCTCCTCATGAAGCCAGGGTCTTTCTGGGCCTCACGGAGATCCTGCACCGACTTGGACTTCTCCTCCAGCCTCTTGGGCACGAATTCCAGTGGGGCCCCCACCATCCCAGGCCTGTAAACCTGCTCATCGACATCGTCGGTGGCCATTGCAACTGGCTTCTCCTCAGGCTTCTGCCAGGAGAGCATCTTGAGGCTACGGGTCAAGGACGACTCCCGCTTTTTAAATCGGGCCTCAAAGACCTCCTCAGAAGCGATGTCCTTAAAGTTGCTTGCGCCAGGCGGGGTGTCTCTCATGGGAGAGCGGCGAGAGGTGGGAGTCTTTGGTGGACTTGGTTCCTTGGCAGGATGCTCTGGGGATGCAACCCTTGAGAACACGGCAGGGTGTTCCCGTGTTTGGACAGTGGATGTGTCGGCAACTGCTGGGGTTGGTTCCGGAAAGACAGGCGCATAGACAGGCACTGATGGGGGGAATTGGGTAGGTGCTGGCACAGAAGGCGTTCCACTTGCTGCCTGGGAAGCTGGTACAGCAATCGTCTGCATTATGCTGGCATAGGCTGACATCCTGCCATCTGGAAGCACAACCCGACTCGGAGATGGCGTCATGTAGGTTGTGACAATTGAGGTCTGGGCTCTTGCAGGAGTTGGCGGCACTATAACAGGGCTGGAAGGTCCAGGAACATCAGGAGATCTGACTGGTGGATGAACCTCCTCCTCCTTTCTAATAATATCAATTCCAGTACCGTACACTGTCCCTTCTTCTCTCTCCAAGTCCTTTCTGTCTTCCTCTTCCTCCTCATCTACCTCTTCAATCTTATCCTCTATCACACTCCTTTGGACCATGCTAGGAGTCAAGGTCCTTTGGATTACCTTCGGAGCAAACTCTGCTTTTTCCTCTACTCTTGATTCACTGGTATCTCCAGCACTCTGAACACTTGCAGCCTCTAGTGTAGCCCCTGCTTCTGTTTCCATCGCAGTGACTTCCTCCTCTTCCTTACCTGCCTTCTTCTCAGTCTCCTCTTCTTCCATACTGCTCTCCCTCCTCTCAGGCTCACTCTCATCCTTCTTGCTTGGTGCATCATATCTCTCTGGCTCTGGGGTGGTGGGTTTAGGAGTGATGGCGCGAGGCTCAGCGAGGGCGGACATGGACACAGCCTCCTGCAGCCGTCGCTCCTCAATCTGCGCCAACGGGATCTCCAGCGGAGCACCCATGCGTCGGTGGAGGGGCATGGGTTCGACATCATCGCCCTGGCTGAAGGAGGCGCTCTTGCGCAGCACCTTGGTCTTGGGTACGTCATCACGGGGGGACTCGCTTGAGGCAGCCCTGACAAGCGGCGGGGCACCAATACGTCGGGTGAAGCGGCGGTCGTCACCCATTCCCAGGGTGTCGATGAGCGGGCCGCGCAAGCCGCTCATCTTGTTGTCCACCAGGCCCCCCCGGAGCAGCCTCTGCCTCATGAGCTCCAGTTTCAGAGCGTAGTCCTCCTGGCTCATCATGCCAGCACCAGGGCTTGGGCTCCTCCGCGGGAGCTCCATGGACACAGCCTTCTTGAGGACCCGTCTGCCCTCCTCACCTGCCCCATCTCTGGCGCCATCTTCTGGGCTGATGCGGAGTGTCAGGGCGCTGTCAGCTGAGCCACCCCGCCGCAGCTCGCCCCTCCTGCGGCTTGCCCCCTCTGGCTTATCTGAGTCCATGCTGGAGCCCCTACGCAAGGGCCTCTTGGGGTGATCTGCCCTTGGGGCTACCTCCCCAGACTCCTCATCCGAGGACCCTTTCCCCTCGTCTTGAGTTGACCTCTTCTTTGCCCGTCCTCTTCCTGCTGCATCTTCACCCTCCTTGTCCTTTTCTGATGGCTCACACTCCATTGGCTCCTGTCCCTGGCTAGCTGGCACAGCAGCCTCCACTGAGCCGTTGGCCTTTCTTGCTGCCTCGCTCTCGGCAGGGATGTCCGTCAGGGAGACTCTGGAGCCGGCGAAGCCCAGATTCAAAGGCATGGGGATGAAAGGCAGCTCCTCAATGTCCTCATCTGAGTCTGAGGAAGAGGAGGGTGGTGGGGAGCCCTCTTTAAGGTGTTTCGGGACAGCGATAGACACATGACTTGAGGAGTCATCCAGCAATTCGGGAATGGATCTCATCACCATTTTAGACTTGTAGCTGATAAGAGATCGCTGAGGGAGGGAGAACAAAAATGAATACAATTAAGATAACAGCAGCCAAGAGAGTTTCTTGAAACAGATGAGTGAAGATAAGTGTTTTGAACAGATCAAGTAATCACTTTCCATTAATTACTGATTTCCCAGTGGTATTATTTCAGTGTAAAAGTGTAAATAGACTTCAATGCAGTTTAAAAAGTAGCAACACTTTCACATACCTGCCATTTTCTTCGGGACAAGAACTTCTTGAGGGATTCAGTGCTGATAGACTTTCCTTTGTTTAGAATCTGTTAAAAGCGTA
>JAVQKI010287035.1:0-10635 GCA_036025975.1 Nematalosa erebi
AGAAAGTCAAATATACCAGTGTTCTGTACTACTATACAAGTGCAATACACAGATGTACAGATATACAGATTTAATTTGGACAGATATTCAAATACACAGATGTGTAGATATATGAATATATGTATATGCAGATGTACAGATGTGTAGTAGAAGGCAGACAAGTGCAATGAATGTATAGATACAATAGTGAAGACAAGGTTCAGCGGGGGACAGAGTTCAGTAGGGTTACAGCTGTGGGGAAGAAGCTGTTCCTAAACCTGCTGGTTTTAGTCTGAAGGCTCCTGAAGCGCCTTCTAGCAGGGAGAAGCTGAGAGAGTGTGTTTGCAGGGTGAGAGGAGTCCTTGAGAATGCTGCATGCCCGGTGTAGACATCTCTTCTTGTGGACGTCCTCAGCAGCAGGGAGTGGAGTCCCTGTGATGCGTTGGGCGGTCTTCACCACCCGCTGCAGTGACTTGCGGTCAGCGACAGAACAGTTCCCATACCAGACTGTGACACAGTTGGTCAGGACGCTGTCTATTGCACAGCGGTAACAGTTAACCAGAATGTTGGGTCTTTTTCAGTGTTCTTAAGAAGAAGAGACGCTGAGCCTGGGCCTTCTTGACCAGGCTCGAGGTGTTGGTTGAACAGATCAGGTTCTCTGAGATGTTGAGGTGTTCAGGAGCTGGTTATTGTCAGCGCACCATGCAGCTAAGTACCTCTGCCCTGTAGTCAGACTCGTCATTGTCACTGATGAGTCCAATCACTGTGGTGTCATCTGCAAACTTGGTTCCATAGATTGGCCTGCAGTAGTGGGTGAAGAGGGAGTAAAGGAACGGGCTCAGCACACAGCCCTGAGGTGCGCCAGTGTTGAGTGGGATGGAGGTGTAGCTGTTGTGGCCTGACCTAACATGCTGGAGTCTGTTGGTCAGAAAGTCCATGATCCAGTTGCAGAGGGAAGTGCTGATCCCAAGATCCTCAGGTTTTGTGATTAGCTTGGATGGGATGACTATTTTAAATGCTGAGCTGAAGTCAACAAACAGCATCTTGCATATTGATGTGTCTGTGTAGCTCTAGTGATTCCTACGTGTGTGACGTCTCTGTGTCGCTCTAGCGATTCCTACGTGTGTGACGTCTCTGTGTCGCTCTAGCGGTTCCTATGGGAGTGACGTCTCTGTGTAGCTCTAGCGATTCCTACGTGTGTGACGTCTCTGTGTAGCTACAGCGTTTCCTACGCGTGTGACGTCTCTGTGTCGCTCTAGCGATTCCTACGTGTGTGACGTCTCTGTGTAGCTCTAGCGATTCCTATGGGAGTGACGTCTCTGTGTAGCTCTAGCGGTTCCTATGGGAGTGACGTCTCTGTGTAGCTCTAGCGATTCCTACATGTGTGACGTCTCTGTGTATCCCTCTAGGTTCTCTGGGAATGATGACTGTGTATTCCTGTGGGAATGATTCTGTGTATTCCTGTGGGAATGTCTGCACGTGTGAATTGTCCCAGTTTCTCCTGTGGGCATGTGTTGGCATGTCTAGCAGAGGCAGAGTGAGCCATTAAGCACTACTGTCCCCCCAACTCCCCGCCCACATGCTGCAATCCCATGTGCACAAGCCTGTAAAACCAACAATAAAATGTAGTTTTCCCTCCCCTGCAGAGGCCAGGGCCGAGTGGAGCAGGACGGTGGGGTGGGGTGGAGGTGGAGGTGGGGTGGGTTGGGGTGGGGTGATGGCTGCCCCTGTTCCACAGCACCACTCATGTCAGGGAATAATGGGGACAATGGCCAGCAGGAATCCTCCTGGAATGTGCTAGAAGCAGGAGCTAGTGGCTGGCCTCTGAAACCCCCAACAACCCAGCAACCCAGCGCCCCAGACATCCAGCAGCCCAACAACCCAGCGCCCCAGACAGCCAGCAGCGCCAGAGTGGAGAGGAGCATTGGCTGTGTTTGCATTTCTCACTGATGAAGTCAGTAGGGTGCTGTGCCTCCACTCTTATTCAGGCTGCCTGCAGGCTACAATGACAAACACACAACCACACTCATCATGAACACACACACACACACACACACACACACACACACACACAAGCACATTCATGAACACGCACACACATGCACAAGCACTTTCATGAACACATTCACACACACACACAAACACATTCATGAACACACACACACACACACACACAAACACACAAGCACATTCATGAACACACACACACACACAAGAACATTCATGAACACACACACACATACACATACACAAACTCACACAAACGCACATGCACATTCATGAACAAGCACACACACACATTCATCATGTACCTGACACAAATACCGACATACACACACACACATTCATGACAAACACACAGACACAAACACACAAGCACATTCATGACACACACACACACACACACACATATTCATCATGTACCTGACACAACTCACAACACACAAGCATATTCATGAAAACACACACACACACACACACACACACACAGAAGCACAGTCATAAACACACACACACACACACACACACACACAAGCACATCCATGAACACACACACACACAAAAACACACACACACACACACACAGACAGACACAAACACACCAGCACATTCATGAACACACACACACACCGCCACAAAACACACAAACACATTCATGAACACACACACACACATACACCATGTACCTGACACAAAACACACAAGCACATTCATGACACACACACACACACACACACGAACACATTCACCATATACCTGACACAAAGCAAACTTGCAATACATGTACTGTATGACTACACCCAGGCACAAACACACACACACACACACACACACACACACCCAGGCACAAACACACACACTCACACACTTAGGCACAAACACACACACTCACACACCCAGGCACAAACACAAACACACACACATACCCAGACACAAACACAAATATCCAGGAACACAAACATGCCCAGGAACACACACACAGAGGCCCAATCACATAAATATTTCTTAAACTCTGAACTCTTGGTCTCCTCTGCAAGATGACTGTATAGATGGACAGTCATTGCCTGAACATGACAGAGACGTGCTTGCGCGCGTGTGTGTGTGTGTGTGTGTGTGTGTGTGTGTGAGAGAGAGAGAGATCCTGCAGTGACTTTGTTTTGGTTCCAGATAGAGGGGGTTTGTTTGCAGCCTTGAAGGCGTGGGGCTTTCCATACTGTCAGCAGCCTACACACACACACACACACACACACAAACACACATGCACACAGCTGTTTTCAGCAGCAGGAGTAGCAGCCTAATGACTACCAGACCATTCCAAAACAATAGAGGGCATGTTTGGGCAGACTTGAAGGAGCAGGAGAATCACAGGCCTTTATTTGCCCTGTTACATACAACTCCCTACTGCCCAATCACAGGCCTTTATTTGTCCGGTTTTATACAACTCCCTACTGCCCAATCACAGGCCTTTATTTGCCCGGTTACATACAACTCCCTACTGCCCAATCACAGACCTTTATTTTCCTGGTTACATACAACTTCCTACATGGACCAATGAAACACTGGGATTGTGTATAGACCAATGAAACACTGGGATTGTACATGGACCAATGTAACACTGAAAATGCATATTGACCAATGACACACTGGGACTGCATATGGACCAATACACACAGAGAGATTGCATACAGAGATAGTATGGACCAATCTAGAAGTCAAGATGACCTGTAATAACTCATGTAATAGTTATACTGCAAAATACAGTTAGATGTTACAGTCGCGCAAAATACAATTAGATCTTACAGTCGCGCAAAATACAATAAGATGTTACAGTCGCGCAAAAGACAGTTAGAAGCTACAGTCACGTAAAATACAGCTAGACGTTACAGTCACACAAAATACAGTTTGACATTACAGTCACGCAAAATAAATTTGGACCCAGATATCCCCAGTATTCCCTCCGTTGATCTATGGTCCTGGCTTACCACTCCACCTCTCTCAGTCTCTTTCTCTTTCTCTCTCTCTCTCAGCAGACCACTAGACAACCTATCTCTCTCTCTAAGCAGACCAAAAGGAACTAACGAACTAACGATGTGGCATGCTTTTCCCAAATAATGACGGATGTTATCATTAAACCACAGAAGTACAACGGAAGTCTGAATGACCCAGCAGCCGAATCCGACTGTCTCTCAAAAATCTCTAACTACCTTTGTCTGACGTAAGTTGGGATCAACAATAGTTCGGAATACCATTGTCTAAACTGCAAAGTCTCCAAATGTTTCGGAAGCACTGAGATAGTACTCGGATAAATTCGCTGTGGAAAGCATGTCAATATTGTGGGCGGGCATCACCAATGTTGTCTTGTTAGTTAAACTTGTATGATAAATATAACAGCTGTTGATAATATTCACAGACATGTGTTTCATATTTGTATGGACTTTAAATAACAGGAGCAATATCCATGAGTTTGTTTAGAAAATGTTTCACAAATCGAGGATATAGGGGGATGACAAGATTACATGCCACCTTCATGACCCAACTGTATCACAGAGCATTGGATCAAACCGACCAAACTTTATCACGGACATCGTATCAAACCGACCACACCCTATCACAGGCATTGTATCAAACCGACCACTCCCCATCACAGGCATTGTATAAAAATGACCAAACCCTATCACAGGCATTCGATCAAACCGACCCAACTCTCTCACTGGATCTGACCCAACCATCTCTGCTGAAAACAGACTGACCAGCTCATGATGGTTTGCTGGTTAAGTAATGGTTAAGCTATGTTTTCAGAAGGGTTTTGCTGGTTTAGCTGGTTGAACCAGTTTGTCCAACTGGTCATTTGGTCATTTTAGCTGGAGACTGACTTGTCAATCCAGCAATGTCCAGCTTTATGGCTGGTCAACCAGCACGACCATCTTTAACCATCAATGTAAGCTTGATAGGCTGGTCACCAGCATGGCCAAAATAAACCAGCACACTTACATTTGACTAGCTTGTCAAACCAACATGACCAGCTTTCTAAGACGGTCACACCAGCAAGTCCAAGTAGTCGTCCCGCCAGCAAGACCTGCAAAGACCAGAAAGAGCTGGTAAAAAAAAACAAGCTGACCTACCCCCATCTCTAGTATGAGGGATCTGATCAAACTGATCCAATCCTATCACAGTGTATTGGATCAAACTGACTCAACTTTACATTTCTAAGCACCACACTACTCAGACCAATTTGAATGTAGTAGAATTATGGCTTTTAGTGTGAGTGTGTGTGTGTGTGTGTGAGTGTATGTGAGAGAGAAAGTGCATGAAATCATTGATGACCCTACGGTCAGTGGTGTCTATAGCTGGGATTTGTTCAGGCTGGCTGCACAGTTTGTCCCAGTCTTTGGCTGAGCCGGTGTGTGTCTGTGTGTGTGTATGTGGGCTGGGGTCTCTGTGTGTGTGTGTGTGTGTGTGTGTGTGTGTGTGTGTGTGTGTATGTGTGCGTGTGTGTTGAGAACCCTCACCGGTTGTCAATCTGTGTCTGGATGCGATTCCAGCGGTCTGTCATCTGTCCTACCAGCTCTGTATATCTGGATAGATCAACGTCACACTGGTGGAAGGAGTGGTCAATCTGCCCATTCCAGTGGACTGCCTTTCCGAGTTCGGACTCCATAGCATTCAATATGTCCCTCTTCTGCTCCAACTCAAATTTCATTTGCTGCAGCACACACATGCCATATTACAAAAAGTTCTCATTCTATCCCCCAATCTCCTGACCTCCATCGCCAGTATAATGAGTACAAACATACTGTCCATGTACTGATAGATGTGGATGAGACTATTATTATTATCAGTGTTAATAACTCCTTACCTTGAGAGTGGCACAGTAGTCCTCATTTTCATTCACATCCAAGGAGGATGTGTCTTTCTCAGTCAGACGGGCCTCATGTACCTTGATGATATCCTCAGCCTGGACGAGGCTCTGCAGCAAAGCCCTCAGAGCAGTCAGCCTGTAGGACAAACACAAATCAGGCTAACTGGTGTATATTTGAATCACTTCATGCTTTCATGGCATATTTCATATTTCATTTCATATTTACTTGTATGATTGTTAATGTTATAGTGGCTATAATATTGATGTAGAGATCTAAAGGCTGTATTGTTAGGTTCTTACCTTTGTAGGTAGGCAGCAGAGAAGCCCTGCAGGCTGCCCAGTTTTTGGTTGATGATGTCCAGCTCACTGCGCAAGTACTGGGCCTGCTCGGGGTCTGCCCCCTGCAGCTGGTGCAGGATTTTCTCCCGAAGCCTCAGGTATTCATCTCGAATGGCATCCAAGTCATGGTGAACACCCTGCCGATGTAGGGTCACAGAGCTCCAGTTTAGGCCAATAATACTAAAAATGACTCTAGATCCACCACAGAATGCTACAAACATTGATTCCATGTCTATGGACCAAGCAAACAAATTTTTCAAAACAAACATAAATGCATTTTTTGGAGGGAATAACCTTAACCCCAACTCCACCTTCATCTCCATAAGTGTTTTCAGACAATGTGAACGCAATTGTTCATATCTTAAATGTAATGAGTAATAATAATATTTATTTTTATCATACTGATGATTTGCAGTGTATGGTTTTGGATGTGAGTGGCAGCCTAATGAATGGTAACTTATGACTAAAAGGGATACAGCTACCACAGCAAATGACCCCAGTGTGTCGTCAGCGGTTCTGGATGTGAGTGGCAGCCTCAGACCGAAAAGCTGCCTGGTAGTGGGAGCACACCTGGAGGTGGAGCAGGCGCTGGGAGCACTCCTGGACGCTGTTCTCCTTCAGGGGGACGTGCAGCTGGTGGGTGAGGCCCAGCTCAGCTGCCTCCAGGCGCTGGCGCAGCACATTCAGCTCTGACAGCAGGCTCACACTCAGCACAGACACCTTAGGAGGCACCTGCTCCTCCTTCTTTATGTCTGGGAGGGACAGAGAACAACAGTTAGTTGTTAGTTAGGTCCTTAGTGCACAAAAGAAGTTATCCAAGCACACAAACCTTACAGCAAATGACTCTTCATTACTAAAAGAGCTTATTATCAGTTATAATAACAAAATACTAAAGGTAATTTCAGAGCATTTGTAAAATTCAACCTTAAAAGATCCTAAATGCTTAGGATGTCTTAAGTATCGTAAATGCTTACTCATTGTAGGTATCTGGATCACCAGCTTGTCATAATGAGTCTGGGCTGCATTGTACTGTGACTCTATTTCTTGCTTTTCCTTCTCGCCAAACATCTCTGAACCGTGGCTGTTGCGTAGGAACTCTTGGTAATGAGTCTCCAGACGTTTTATGATGCTGCGGTACTCCTCAGGTCGCATTTTAGATAACTGAGACAGAGAAAGAAAGAAAAGGAGGAAGTTAAAGAGAGAGAAAGAGAGAGAGAGAGAGGAACCATGATGCTCTCTGCAATGATGAAGGTTAGTAGTAGTGCTCCTCTGGTTCCAGTGGTGCCAACACCACCAACAGGGAGCACCTCTGCACTGTGCTGTTAAACAAGTATCACTACTGTAAGGAATCAAAGATTATATACTTCTCAAACCATCCACTAGATGGCAACAGAGAAACTGGTCAGTGCCAGAAATACCACTATCTTGTCTGTCCTCCAGAGGGAGTAAAAACAAGAAATCTTTTGGATCTTTTATGTTGCTTTGTGAATTCCCCTATCAAGTCGTGTTACAAGCTATTACATAACAGTTTCAGAGGACACGGTCAGACAAGGTTGCAAGGACCCACACCCATATCTGGATTAGAATGCACTGGTATGAGATCACAGGCCACCTGAATGCACTTACCATGGAGAGGGTGAGAGAGTTTATGTAATTTATGTCCTTCACGCAGTACTGCCAAGATATGAGGCTCTTGATGTTGATGAACAGCTGGCTCCAGATGTTCATGATGGCCTCGAAGTACTGCTCATTTCTATCACAGACAAAAAATAAATCAAGAAATAAAACCATATTGATTAGTTTTGTCATGTCATCTCTATGGATGCATGGAATTGGCAGGTAACTATGACAGTGACAGTAGTTCATACATAGTCCAATAGGCAGGGAGCCTTAGCAGTCCATGGTCAAGCATGGGTATATCTTTACTGTATACTCCATTGGAAAGATTAGTGGTTTTGGGTTTGCGGCCACTTGAGGTGGCACACCTATTGCATTACATTTAGATGGTTAAGACACAAGCATGTACACTGTGATACATTTTTATGGCTTGCACATGAGTAAATGACCTTAGGAGAGAGAAAGAGGTTGTGTGTGTGTGTGTGTGTGTGTGTAGGGTGAGAATCCAGAACCAAGAACCAAGTACAATCGAGATTCAAATGCTTCAGTTCACTGGTATCGTATCCCATTATCAATTGTATCATTATCTATTCCTCTTATCAATGCTGACATGTTTTTCAATGTCAATAGGTTTTTCAAATACAATATTAAAATGGATAACACAGCTTTGCATGGTTTTCCTCATTCTAATAAGCTGCTATTGTCACCTTAGCGGTACAGGCGATATTATTGGCCTATGTGCTAATACTGAAAACCTGTTCAGTTGGAGAAATTGATAAGAGATATGATAAAGACTTGGACTGATAAGCAGAGTCGACAATGCCACTGATATTGATAAAATGAAATCCTATCAATTTCCACCCCTGTGTGTGCGCGTGTGTGAGGGCTCACTTGCTGGCCAGGTCAATGCTGAGAGGATTGGGAGGTGGAACAAGGAGACACACAGAGGGAATCAACATGTCCAGTCCTCCTGGCCCGGTCACCAGCCACTTGCTGCGCTGAGTGTTGTCCTTCAGGATGGCCTCATTTCCCTTCAAGATGCCCTTCTGTTGAGCACACAGGTCACAGGACATCAGTACAGACAACCAAATGCATTCAATAATACCAGAAACCAGTCAGTCAATTAGCAATAAAATATGATGCAACAAAAAACATGGTGCATCATATCAACTATTCCACTATTTAGAAAAAAATATATGGTTTAGGAGTGTATTTGCACTGTAGTGTGTGTGTGTGTGTGTGTGTGTGTGTGAGTGCATGTGTACCTGGTCCTGTTTGAAGTCACACAACGCCTGCACGATGACTGGACTGCTGCTCTTGTCCTCTGGGTTGCGAGGCTTCAGACGGACAATGCCCTTGGATTTGTTGACCAGCGTTTGCACTTGCCTCTTATGCTCCATCAGTCTGTCTTTCTCTTTCTGTGGATCAGACAGGCTTGTATCTGAGCACTGACAGTGCATACATCCAGGGCTCCAGTACTATGATAGCACATATTTGAGGAACACTAATAATCTACACTGACTTTAATAAAGCTGTTTCTAGAGATAATTATTCAGATGGTAGAAGACAACAAGAAGAGAGAAGAGGGAAAATACAATAGTCATGATCTTTAATGTCTGCTATGGAATTTTTTTTACCATTTTTTTTTTCAGGGGGGTTCTTCAAACTAGACAGATTATACAGAAGTCTGTTTTTATGTTTTAAATAACATGTACCGGTATGTAGAACTATGTTGTAACATAATCAAGGATCATTGGTTAACACAATGATTTTTAAAAGCACCTCCAGACTGCGCAGCAATTCAGACAGGTTCTCCAGGGGCGTGGATTTGTCACAGGTGAATTTTTTACGGATGTTGTCGTGTTCCTTCTGAAGCTTGGCGTAGGTGTCACTGGCCTCTTTGAAAAACTTGAGGGGAGAGAAATGTCAATTTAGTTTACAGCTCAAATCTGACACATGCATTCTACACATACCGGTACTAGGTCACCCAGGCAAGCCAGTGCTAGAGAGTATCCCATGACAGAAAAACACAGAAACCCATTTGCTTCTTACCTGGTTACATACACACAAAATATTTACTTCCTCCTCTGTAGCAATTGTAGTGCAGGAAATAAAAACACTACATTCACATCTAGTCATCTAGCAAATGTGTTAATACAAAGAGCTCTGCTGAAATATGTTCTATTCAACAGGCGGAGACATCGGACAACAAACACAAAACTTAATCTCACACGTATTACGTACATGGATCAAGTCTAATTCTAGAGCATTCCCTTCATTTCCGTGCACATTTTCAATGACTTCTTGTTTAGTCAAGTTTAGGCTTAATACATTAGCAGGGTTTCCAGTCAGGATAAAGGAAATGAAGCAGCTCTGGCTGCGAGTGAAACACTCACCTGGCTGTAGGCAGCATTCTCTTTCAGGTGAACGTGGATACACTTGGTAATCTGCAAGAGCCAGCTCCACTGCGTTTGCAGGGTGTCCATGTAAGCCTGCGGCAATGAAAAGTACAGATATCGTCACACAGTGGAACAACAAACAAACAAACAAACCTAAATAAACAACCCAGGGTCTCACTGAGTTATTTTGAAGAACAGGAGCCATCTTTGCACTGACTATGCAAATATGAAAGGTGCAGAATTTGAATGTGCTCTAGCTACTGGATGTGAATCATAGGAAAGAAAACCAATACAATAATTTCATTTGGGGGTGCAGTTAAGAAGCTTAAGTAGTGTCAGAAAATATTTTCATGGTTGTCAGGGCGTATTAATCTGTGGTAAGTTATTTAAAAGTACAACTAACAACTGTGATGCATAAGTATGACAGAATGCCTCACAATG
>JAVQKI010287145.1:0-13357 GCA_036025975.1 Nematalosa erebi
CAAGTAAACAAATTATCTATTCATTCCATCATTTCCTGGCATTCTAGCAGATCCGATTATGGGAAACACTATAAGAATGGCCAAAACCCTTCTAATTACTTTTGAAACAATTACAACTGGTTGCTTGTATCTCCATTGCCACCATGAACAGCCTAAGGGACTGTGCAACAGGATTAATATGGGAAATATTTTAGCGCAACATCAAGTGTATGTCACCCACACCCAGACACAACACAGAGTTAGTCCTGACGATAAACTGACCCATGTTCTCATCGGTCTCGCCGTTGACCAGGCTGCTGGAGTCCCTCTTGCCGGCTCTAGACACTCTGAACAGCAGGGAGTAGGACTTGACCATGTGGCTGTTGCTGGGCTCAAACTCATTGCTGGAGACCAGCAGAGAGGGGAAGGCACCCGGCTTGGTTTGGCTGAGATCAGGGTTCAAAGGCACCTGCTTCTTACCCGTAGGCACTTGCTTCACTGGGCAGCTGACATCCTGAGGGGGCAGAATTAAAGCAAAGTGTTTTTTTACAGAATCCACAGTACCCAAGGCACTGCATTATGCTCATGTGTATGTGAGGAAGGAAGCATGGATAATTCCAGAAAATCAAGAGTGGAGTGGTACCTTGCGTTTTTTATGGCAGACTTTGATGAGTAGCACCTCCAGAGACACTGAGTTTTGCTCGTTTTCAGAGTTTTGGCTTGGCTTGTCTGCAACAAATTACATTAGATATGTCAGGATGTCAAACCTGGGCCAAAATGAAAATGCATTAATGATGCAAACACTCTTAGCCGAAGGGCTTGGAGCTAAACATTTTGTCACCACGTACCGTTCTTATGAAAGAATCCACTAAATGTGAGCTGTAGGTGTGATGCCAAGCTGAGAAATGAAAGCAGCGTGACATCATGAATAACCTGAGTCATGCTTTTGTCAACCGGTGCTTCAGAGAAACAGCGGATTCATAGACACAAACACATCATGACCTGCATTAGGAAAGACATCGATTTCATCCACTGCCTTGATTTCATCCACTGCATTGACTTATCACCCACCCTATGATAGCAAAGACTTTTTTCCCACTGTTCACCCACATCATGAATATGACCATCTTAGTTTGTCTGACAGGTGCCAAACTCTGTTTAATTGTAAAGATGCACATGACTACCCTGTCAACAAAGCTTAGCTTCATGAAATGTCAACTCTTTATCAACTGACGGGAACACTGTTGGATTGGACGTCTCTGTGAGAGGCACTAACTCAGACACTTGTGTGATTCACGTTTCAAAACATAAAATGACATTTCAGCCACATGCAGATAACTGCATAAAATCATATTTATGAATATTTGCTTACTTCTGTGAGTCCTGCTCTCCTTTCATGGTCTGCACTCTTAGGAGCATGTCATCCACTTTGAAGGTCTTTCTATACACCAAAATGATTAGAAAACAAAACAGTATGCTTTACATATGGTGCATCCTTGATGAAAACAAATCAGAGAAAACTCCTCGCTAAGTTTTCCATACCTCCTTGCATTTGTTCTGGAGTTTCTATGGGACATGAAGGTGAGAGTCCTGTGCAGAAATATAGGCTGAAAGGGGATAAAAAACAAATGTGCTTTTCATGTCTAGAAGGGTTAGGATAAGTTATGACTGCCAGGTACAAAGTCTAACGTCTAAGACATATATAGAAGGGTTTGTGTACATGGGTACAAGGGAGCCTGTTCATTAGTATGTGAAGTCAAGCCATAGGCTACTCCTGCTGTCAAATGTTTTCAATTACAGCCAATGACTTATTTATGCATTTTGACCAATTTATGCGTTTGATCAATCAACGTTTTTTTTCCTTTTTTTAAAAAACAACAGTGGGTAACTATTTGCTTTCAGAGGACTTGTAAAAACACTTACGGCGATCAGGTTTCTTGTCCGCAGGAATCTGTATATTTGAGTTGGCTCTGGAGGCACATGGAAAATTGCTTGTTTGTTAATATTGGAATCTTTGTTATACACCGACTACAAACCAACTGGAGAACTGCCTGAGCTGGATCGAGTGCATTTTGCATTTTGATTAATTTACAAAGCACGTTACTGCCATGAAGTTACCAATACATTTCAACAACCAGTGCAAAATCTTAATGTGTACATGGACTCCTGAGATTTGGCACGTGTAGGTATGGAATCAGTTGGGGGCTTTTGTTTAGCTTTGAGCACACTCAAATGACAATAATCAACCATACATTGACAGATGACGCGGAGTACTCACTCTCAAAGGCCTGCAAGAACAACTCATGGTCGGCTTGAATTTGTTCCATCTTGGGCTTCTTCGCCGCGTTCATCACGGCCGCAGAGGACTGGTACATAACGCCGTTTGTTTTACAGTTCCCAGAGTTGCTCATAACTTGACTCGAATACTTTTGAGGAGCCATCCGACGATATAAAGCAACTTACAACACGTAGCGGGCTATCACAAAAGTCCTTTCAAAACAAAGGACACAAATAACGTTATTGGCTTTAATATCCACTGAGCTCTTTGTAGCAGGCTAGCGGGCTACGTCGACTGGTCTTGTCAAAAAGATAGATGCCCCCTACTTTCACTGAGCTACCTTAATAAATAACAGCTATTGATAATAGCTAATACATCGGCACACTATACAAATCCCATAGCTAAGTTAACAGTCGGCCAGGTTACCTATTGACAAGCTAGCGAGCAAGCTAGCGAAATTATTTGCTAAACACCAGCTTGCCGATGGCTTGCTAAGTGTAGCGGGCTCCGAGAGTGAAGCTTGAAAACGGGGGCTGGCTCGGTGTGCGGGCGAGCCGTCAGATCATTCCTACCTTCGAATGAAACATTCCCAAATGTAATTATGGTTGTCAGACTGAACTCGAGTTGGTCATTTTCAGATAAAAATGTATTACTAATAGATTTAAGAGATTCACGAAAAACTATTGTGAAAGAACGCCGATGGACTTTCTCTGTCTGAGCATTTTGGCATCCGCCCATCCCTGAAACTGTCCAATAGAAAAACCAATCTGCCCATTCCATGTTGTTATTGGTTCGATATATTTAGGGTGATGCGAAAGTAGGTTTGGTAGAGGACGCAATTTGCCGCCAATAATGTTTTGGTCCATATGTTTATGATCCGTCCAGACCATAAAAATGTGTTAGGCTACTATTTTTCAGAAAAATCTGAAATGCTTCCTGTAACTTTCTTCAGACAGACCACTTTGATCCAAAATCTTGAAACTTTGCTACAGCTGTGATAAATGTTTTCTTTACAACAAAACAAAAAATACAGTCCTATAAACAATGAATTATTTTATATTTCTATTAAGATTTTAGACATTTCATCATGTCAGAAAAAAATGTCGAGACTGCTGTGACTGAAGCTATGGAAATATTTGCGGGACAGAGGCAACCGGAACGCACCATGCCAGGTTTCATGACGGAACCTTAACAGTGGGACACCGGAAGTAGAGTTGATCACAACACGCGTGTGTTTCTCTGATGAGGGTAGTAAATGAGTAGGGAATGCACATTTAATAAAAAACGAAGCAATCCATACAATTCTGCGTATATATTGACTGGCCTCATAACACTTTGCTAACGTTGGCGTGGAACAATGGCTGAACTGGTACAACGGCGAATTGAGGAGAGGATACCTGAGTTTGAGCAGCTAGAAAGAGTTGGACTGTTCACCAAAAAAGAAATCAAGTAAGTCTGAAAAGTCTTATTTTAAGGCACATAGCACACAGTCATCTGTGTGGTGGTGTGGCCGTAGTGTCTGCCCAACACAGTGCCACCAGTGTTTTATTTTACCCTACAAAATAGATTAGCATAAAATTGGCCTGTTTTTTTAGTCTCAGTTTTTTTTTTACCCAAGGGTACCCCAATTCACGAGCTAACATACTTAGACCAAGTTTGGAAGTTTTTCGTAACTTCGTATTATCCTGATAGGTCTATGCTGAAGAGGACCACTGCTCTAGAATACAAACTACACAGAAGAGACATTACCAAAGACGACTTCATTGCTTACATCCAGGTGTGGTATCAAATGCAAGTGCATTTGGTTTACATGCAGTCATCTCATTGCCGTCTTTAACACTTACTTTGGAGTCCTTAAAATGCAAAAAATAATAAAAAATAATATGAAATGATACAATATCTTGCTTTGGTTTACCATTAATGTGTTTCCATGTCCTGTGCAAGTGTGTGTTGTCATGCTGGACATTTAGACCTGTGTATCACTTTTTAAGACTTGAAATGCCATGGACCAACAATATCTTTGGTGTCTTTTCAGTATGAGGTGAATGTTCTGGAACTTATCAAGAAGAGACGTACAGTAAGTTTTAAAAGCCCTTACCCATGTTCTCTCTCGTAGACCCTGTCAGAATACCCAACCGGGAAGTCCGGTGTAAATTGGTCAATAGCCCTGTTGTTCGAGGTCACCGAATGCTTTCTTGTAGGAAAAAGAATCAGAAATTTTGAAACAACCTAGACCAATCTACAAACCAGCAAATGGTAGTTGAAAGGGGCATAACAAAATGAAACTGAGTTTCTATGCCCCATTCAGTTAGTGTTAGCTGTTGATTCGCTATCTGGTGTATGTTGTATTAAATGGTCTTGTTCTTTTCCCCACTGACAGCACTCTGTGACCTCGAACAAGAGGGCTATGTATTGATTGAAACTGTTTTTCTCCTTCAATTTGTTGTTGTTACTTTAACCTACCATTGCTTTCGTACTGCTTCCCAGAACATTGGTTACCACTTCAAGAGGGATGACATTGAGTTTCCCATCAGTCAGAGAGTCATCAACACATTCCGGAGAGCTACGTCCAAGTGGCAGGTAAGAAACGTCATGACAGCTAACAAATGTATTAAGGACTTTACATAGAGTTTTTCCACATGGTTCCATAGTAACTCTAAATGAGTACCTGCAAATGAATATGTACTCTTGGTCTGTTTGATTGCAATTGTGTTGATTCTGTTGTAATGCCATCTAAAGAAATATTGGTCTTTATTCTGAGCAGTTTCACCAAATAGAGGCACAGATGTACATGAATGATTTATTACTTTCTTGTTCAATCTTTGACTGATTCAAAGTCAAATGCACCAGAGAGGCATTAGACATTTGATCTAAGCTGTCCGCGTTACATGAAAGTTGAGCTCACATGTAAGCAAAGCTTTGTTAAGCAAAGTTATGGGCATGGTCCATCATCCAAGTTGCAGAGGAAACCTTTAAATCAGAGGTTTCAAAAGGTTTGAACAGGGCATCAAAAGACCAAAACATGTCTTTCTCTTACAGGAGGACGTGCAGCTGTGGCTGTCCCATGTAGCCTTTTGTAAGAAGTGGGTGAGTGGCCTCCCTGTGATCTCTGTACAACCTCTGTGTAGCGGCTAATGTGCAGGCGTGTCTGTGAACATGAACATAACATAGTAATGTATGTCCTTTGGTTCCTGTCCTCAGTCTCCGAAGGGGGAAGTGAGTAAGGTCTTCTCCTCCATGCTTGCCGTCCACCCTGACAAACCAGGTACTTCACCTGTAGCTTTCTTCTTTCTGAATCGTCTGTTATGTTTCTAGTAGCATTTGACATTTTTTTGTTTACAAATGGCACAGTATTTGAATGCTTCATACACTAGCATCGGTGAAAAGCTATCATAGAAACGGGTGTCTGGTCTTCTACACCCTTCCTCGTCCTCCTCCTCATCCTCCTCCTCCTCTCTCTACTCCAGCGCTGTGGATCATGGCTGCCAAGTGCGAGATGGAGGACAGGGGCTCTTCAGAGAGCGCCCGCCACCTGTTCCTGCGAGCCCTGCGCTTCCACCCTGACAGCCAGAAGGTCTACCAGGAGGTGAGAGAGGAGATAAATAGATAGACAGATAGACATGCAGATTCTAAAGAAAAGCAGGATGGATATTAGCCTGGCCTTGCCTTCCTTGCACTTGTGTTTGATTATCATTTCCCTTCAGTGCTACGTCTGGGTCTGATCCCATTGGGCCAGATTTCTCAGGAGGCATCTTAACCTGGCCAGTGAGGCACATCTCGCGTGCACAATTTTCCGTAAGCTCGATCCAGCGCATTACATTGGCTACATCACGACCAAACGTTGCTGATTGGGTAAAGTCAGATCCAATAGTTTCAAACTCCATCAGAATCCAAGCCTCCAGTAAGAAATCGTTGTCAATTACTGAAGTTCCAGACCTTCTATTTGAACGAAGTGGAGTATGAGGGGAGGGCAAGGCCAGGCTAGATGGATATGAAAGGTTTATGTTTTTTATATATTTGATATCTTTGGATGTAAACATTTCCTCAGAAAAAAAAACAGTTAATGTATAATTTTGTGTTTTGTTCTTAGTCATGTATAGACTAGGGTGGAGAAGCATTGATTTTTGGCCAGTAGTCATTGCCTGGTCGCTCTGACTGTGTTGTTTTGTCCTGAGCAGTATTTCCGTATGGAGCTGATGCACGCCGAGAAGCTGCGGAAACAGAAGGAGGAGCTGGAGAAGGCAAAGATCGATGTGGTAAGTCCATACCACTCCAGTCCAGACATCACAGCAGCCCATTAGGGACCTCTTTTGTTAGTGCAGGACTTGATGTGGATTCAAGGCGGAATAACCGAACAATGGATTGGGATGGATGTTCATGTTGCGACCAACATGTCAGCCTCTGAAAGTCCATTAAGGCGTAAACATCATGACTGGTTATGTAAACTCGTTTTCTCTGTCTGTTTATGCTTGCTAAGCATGAGCGATTTCTCACCTCAGTATGGATGAATGTGTTTAGATGAAGACGCTGCATGTTTACACATGCCTTTGTACAACACTTTCCTCAGTGCAGTTAATGGCTCCAGATAGGGAAACTATTTTCCAATGCATTATTTAACAGATTGACAGAAGTTGCCAGTGGTACTTAAAATGCAAGGACACCTGTTCCCCCTGTTCCCCCTGTTCTGAGATCAGAGCTAAACTCATTTCTATTACGTACACATCCACAGTACCCGCAAGGTGGAATTCACGCATTTAACCCCAGGTTGAATGAATGTTAAATAGCAAAAAAGTTTAAAGGCACTTTTAACCTTGTCATCATAATGTGAAGGTCTTTGCTCAAGTCTCTTCTCTCTCTCTCTCTCTCTCTCTCTCTCTCTCTCTCTCTCTCTCTCTCTCTTTTTCTCAGGGGGAGTATGAGTTCTCTCCAGAGATTCTCAGTGGCAAGTTGGCAGAGGTGGTGTATAGCGAAGCCACAAAGAAGATCAAAGGTAATTTTTTTTTTTTTTTTTTTATTTATTTATTTATTACTCAAATATTTGAGAGAGATGATCTAAGGCCTGTTGTGCTGATGATGATATGAACGGATGGATGTTCACCTACAGGTGCTGAGTTCATCCTGTCCCTCCTGCAGATCGCCTCCATATTTGACTTCACCAAGGACCTACAGGCCACCATCCTCCAAGAGTGGGATTTCATTTACTACTTAAACATATTCTTACATCAAACCATGCTTTATTCAGCATCAGAATCAGAAGAATGTTTATAAATGGGATGACATTGAGGAGGCCAAGGAGATAATTGTGGATTACAGTATGAATGATTGACAAGTACTATCATACCAGGATGCTGCATGCTTTTCTTTTAGTTTAAGTATACTTGATAAGTGGGGCATTGGTGGCGTAGCGGTTAAGGAACCTAGCTAGTATGCTAGTAGCCTGGAAAGTGCGGGTTTGAATCCTGTCTGCCGCCGTTATGCCCTTGAGCAAGGCACTTCACCCTAAGTTGCTCTAGGGGAGACTGGCCCTGATGTAATTGATAGTTGATAAATGTAAGTCGCTTTGCAAAAAAGCATCCGCTAAATGCATAAATGCAAACGTAAATTCATTGTGGTCTTCAGGTTTCAGGTGTTTTCATTCAAAGGTGTAATTTAACAAATATGTAGAAACAGGAAGGAACAGCAGCATGCTACAGTTGAAAGATCAACAGGACAGAGAAATGGTAGAGGGCTGGTTGTAGGTAATGTGTAATGTTAAAGCTGTGGTTGCTCACCGTGCTGTTGGTCATGCAGGCTGCAGAGCCAGCACACAGACGAGTCGGTGACGTGGGACTTCATGGCCAAGCGCGAGCTGGAGGCGATGGTGGCGCCCGAACTCCAGACGGCCAAGGGCAAAGCCTCCGACACCGACCGCAAGGAGGAGCGCTGCTGCGCCGTCTACGAGGAGGGCGTCAAGAACCTCAACACTGGTAGGAGAACACCGACGCCCCCACCATGGGGCAGCACTGCGTCTGATTGGCTCGGCTTAAACGCTCAGATTTCTCATAAAGCAATAGGCTGTGGTAGGGATTGTGGCTATTTCCACATTTCTTCTGTCAGTAGAAACATTTATCAGGTCCCTGCGGATCCCTAAAAAGTATTAAATTAAGTTTCTGATGTTTAAAATGTCTAGAAGGGTGGATATTAAATTTGATCTGGAGCAGAGTGACTTCTTCATGTATTTTTAAAGTTATTATACTTGCCTATCACACGGTAATGACCACTGACAATTGCTTTGCAAAAGCCTTCACTTGCAAAAGACTTCACTCTATCAGACTGCATCAGCAATATTTCTCCAAGTTACACTATGTTAAAAGAATAAATTATGTCAGTTTTGCTTGCAATAATATCACACCACAATAATATATTTTTTTGCCTTTGGAGGTCATGAGGAGGCCATAAAGGAGGAATCTTGTGTGAATTAATCTATAGCTCTGTTTTTCGAGGTCACCAAGTGCTGCCGGTCGGAAGGAGAACCCAAAAAGTTTGATAGACCAAATATCGAACTGGCACCTGATATTAACTGAATGGGGCATAGGAAAATTACATTGAAAAGTGAGCTTCTATGCCCCATTCAATTAGTTCTAGCAGCCCACTCACTGTTTTGGTGTACGCTGTATCAATATTTCACATTAGTTTTCCTACCGATAGCACGCAGTGAGATTGAACAACAGGGCTGTGGATGGATTCACACTGATTTTCTCCTGTTAGAAAAATGGGCAGGCAGCCCGACACTTTAATATTACACATACCCCAGGGCTATGTTATGCACAGAACACATTGCGGAGTACTGCACACTTTGTAAATGTTTACAAATTCATAAGTTGACCTGTTGTTGATAAGCGATGGCCACAAGGATGCCAGCAAGTAAGCAAGTTAAATCTCTCTCTGTCTCATTCTCTCTCTCTCTCTCTCGGGGTCACAGAGGCCATGTGGACGTGCTATGTGAGCTTCTGCTTGGACAGATACAAGAGGAAAACTAATGTCCAAGAACTGAAGGACAAGGTAGTTCGTCTCACAGTAACCTCTGCACAGTTTACAAGACATGTCATGACCAATGTCATTCATGCGGTTGTACAAACAGCATGTTATGCCTGGAGCAGATCTGGCCCTCATCAGTGTCCAGTGAAGCCTGATCTGGGGTCAGCTGCCCACTGTGGAGAAACTAGCCTAGATCTATGGAGCACTGGTGCCTTGAGTGTCTGTAATTTGACAGTGTGTGTGTGTGTGTGTGTTTGCCTGCAGAGGAGAGCGAGGTTACTGAAGACACTGCAGGGTGCCCACCAGGCAGAGCTGCTGCCGGAGCGCTTCTATAAAGCCTGGGTAAGTGAGCACGCACTCAGCGGTGCATGGGAGCTCACACACTGATGTTCAGTTCCATTTCTTTCTCATTGTAAACATAAACGAACGCAGCATTGCACAGTTCCCACTAGAAATTGTAAGGTATGGAAGAAAATGATCATACATCACTTATCATTAGTTTAGTTTGATGATGCTTTGACCGTATACAGTAATGTCTAATGAATGTATAATGTACTAATTGATTATATGCCTTAACTCATGTTGTTAATAATGTGCGGTGGTGGTGAGACCTATATGCACTTAAGTCGGTCTTCTCTCCCCTTTTGTGGTCAAGCTTGAGGCCTCACTGTCGTCAGGCGATGAAGATGCCACCGCCCAGATTGCCACGGCAGCCACCAAGCGCTTCAGCCAATCGCCCGAGACGTGGAGGCTTGCCTTGCAGACATTGGTGAAGCTGGGGAGCGCAGAGGCGGGCGCTCTATTCCAGGAAGCGCTCGGTCACGTGAATCCCAAGGTAGCTGCTTTTTGTCAGCGCGCCTCCCTCGCTCGCTGAATCGCTCGCTCGTTCGCTGCCCGTTTTTTTAAAAGTGGGACACCTCCCTGAAACGGTCCTGCCCTAATTAAACTGAGTTCCCTTGACGTATTACTTGTTCTTAATGAGCAGTGCTCTCCTCTCTGCCAGTGGAGGGAGAGGACCTGGGGGTTGGGGGAGAGGAGGAAGAGGAGGAGGAGGAGGAGAAGGAATGAGATTGGGGAGAGCCCAAACGTTCCCATACAACACTGAGAGTCCATTTACAGGCTGTTTCACAAAGCCTAGTTAGTGGATCATTGCTTTTGTTGAGCTCCTCTCCCCGCCATTGGAAATAATAGAGCTAAGAGAGGAGGAGGAGGAGGAGGAGGAAGAAGAGGAGGAGGATGTCTTGGGGTCAGCCCAACCATATATGTTCCCTCTACTCTTAATAGGAGTCTGTTTGTACTGTTTGTAAACAGTGTTGTCTAGTCTACATAACTTAAAGGGACAGTAGTGTAGTAGCTCGGTTAGCTCTAGGCTATTGAGTAAAGCAGGGGCTCCCCAGTCAGCGGCGTGAGCTGTAGGTGAGGTCAGCCAGCTGTGCGGAGTGGAGGCGTAGACGCACAAGCAGGGCTCATTGTGTGGAGAGAGTTCCTTTCGCAAGGCCGCTCACGATTAGAGGCAGTGCCTGGCGGATTAGAAGCCCCCCACTTACGTAACGCCTAGCAGGTCACAAAGGAGCCGTTCATGCCAAACGCATGGGAAATCAAACACCAATACTGTATATAAACACATACACACTGCACACACAAATATACACACATATAAACACACATGCACACACACATATACACCACTGGAAGAATAGGGCAGGGAAAGGGCAGGCCATGGTGGTGTTTCGAGGACTTGTAGGAAGTGAAGGGGAATCAGTGGTGTGAGCTGCTCTCACAGTACTCTCTGTGTCTGTCCTCAGGAGAGCCTGCCTTTGTGGCTGTACTGGGTTCAGTGGAGCGAAGCCAACCGAAGTGCAGAGGAGACCGAAGCGCTGTTTCAGGTAACCCTCTCTCCAACCACCACTCACACCAGCAGTCGTTCTCAGAGTAAGAGTGTGCACACACACTCAGTCACACACAAAGGAAACGAAGGCACCTGCATGTGTGTGAAGTCTGGGCTCCATGCCTGAGCAAACAATCAAGGTTAACCTGGTGTTTTTGTTCTATATCAACTGATCTGAGGCCAGTTTTTAAGTGCTTCCTGTATGTGTGGAGGTCAGAGCCAAGGCTAGAACTGATCTGATTGTGTTTTCTGTTGAGTTACCCAAGCAGCACTGAGGCTGTCTGGCACACCGCCATCTTTGTCTGGCACCAGATTCAACCCTATAGAAACCGTGAACCGACTGACACAGCACCACTGAATCAATGTTTAATGCTTGATGATTAAAACAGACTGTTTGGACCTGTTCTCCTCCCAACAGAAGGGTCTATTGTCCCCAGTGCCAGAAGTTTCTTCAGCTCTCAAAGAAAAGTACCTGGACTGGTCCTATAGAACCGGAGGGTACAAAAAAGCCCGAAAGACTTTCACAAGGTGTGTACATAAATCACTGTCAACAGGTTTGTAAACAAGATTGTGACCTCTTGAAATCTCCTTTGTTTTGTAAAAGGGCACTAATGTGGCTGTTTGTTTTTAGTTTACACGAGCATCGCCCCTTCACCAAGGCGTTTTTCTCCACCATGATCCAAATTGAGAAACAGCAGGTACGTGACTATTGGCAGGCAGGCAGCCCAGTGCATCTGCATGTGATTTCACAGGACAGGGCTTATTAATGGCCGGTGTCAAGCCCCATTCAGAGGATTCGCTGGTTCGCACGGGGCCCTTTTTCTCGTTTGAATATGTGCCCTCTCTTTCAGGAAACTCCAAAGATGAACAACGTGCGAGACTGCTACGAACGAGCGCTCAGGGAGTTTGGCTCCGCCGATGATGGTAAGAGAGTCGGCATCAAAGGGAATAAATGTCAGAGGGAGATGGATTCGCCGCAGTTTCGAATTTTCCACTTTTAAGTTCAGCATCTATCTCATTACACCGTCTCCCGGCGAGAACCCAGATACTTAGTGTCCACACGCACTCCCTGAAAGAACTAGTAATCAAAAAGATATGGCATTAGTTGGACACGTGGAAATATATTGCAAAAAGAGTTGAACATTTTAATAGGATATTCACGTGACTAATTTCACATGCTGATAAAATAGTCAATCCTTTTGCTCTCTCTAGATCTGTGGCTGGACTACATCAGGGATGAGCGAGGGCCACACGGACAGCCTGAGAACTCTGGCAAACTCCACTGGCGCGCCATGAAGGCACTGGAGGGTGAGAGCGTGGAGCGCTTCACCACCAAATACACCCTGCTGCAGACGGGCCACCTCTGATGCCCGCTACCATTGGACACTCAAAGCGCTGTTTCTGCCGCTGTGCTTGTAGGGTGTGACGTGTTCAAAACGCTGGTGTCTCTGAACGTTTAAGGGGCAACGGAATTTCAAGCATTTTGTATTTGTGACTTACAGGAGCATATTTAACATTTTGGCAGTTGCGCCCAGACTGTTTTGTTGGAAATATACATTTATTATGAATTTATTAGCAGACAAAACATTTTTTCTAGGTTCATTATTCCATGTAATGTATGCCATCGGAAGTGTCCTTTTAGCACTGTAGTCAGTACTTGATGTAACATCGTTTCTGTTGTGCCATTTCTGGTTGGCTGTGGACCCTAGGTTTTGAAATACATTTTTGAACAGTTCCTGTGCCCTCAAATATAAATAGATGATCTCTTTTCTCGCATTCTCAAGGCTACTGTACACCCAATGCCATCTTTACAGCTGTCATGTCAAGTAATAGTAGCAGAGTCCAGGTACCTACAGTAGATGAAAACAGAAATACACAAAGCCACGACTCAGCTATCTGGTGAACTGGTACCATTATGTACAATTATCACAACTATCTGATTACAGTCCGTAACGGAGTTATTTTCTCAAAGTTGGATTCCTCAGAGAAACCATTCAGTGATATTGATGGGTCATGAACCATTTAGATGGTATTTATCTGCTAGGCAATAATCTCTCCTGCTGAATTAACGAGATAAAAATGAACAACCCCGGCTTTACATAAAGACTTTCAAAAGCCTCCCTCATGGAAAAGCCCTTCTTGATATTCTAAATTAATGACTTCACACAAAGTGAGTGTAATATTATCACTTTAGC
>JAVQKI010287146.1:0-16415 GCA_036025975.1 Nematalosa erebi
ATAAACCAAATGTTACATGGAGAGATCTTGACTTAGAGAAGTACAAAAAGAAGCCTATACAGTTTTCTATATTTTTAATTTGTGGTAATCTTAGGAGGTGAAGTGTAACAGAATTAAAAAAAAAAAAAAACACACACAAAAAATATCAGGATAGAAATAAATACTTAAATCAAATTTTTATCAGTGTCAGACAAATTATTAGTGCCATTAACTGCAACATCTCCGCCTTCAACAATTGACAATTTCCCACAGCAAAGCTATGAATAGGCAGGCTACATGTCCTTCCTCATACTAGCAGCTAGCACACAAACACTAGAGGACTGACTAGATGACCCCCAAACCCATCCCCCGTATCAAAAATGCTATCAAGCATTGAGTATTTTTTTGGGCATCAGTTTCGTGTTTGAAATTCTAACATCATGACAACCCTGTCACCTAATATGTCTGTCCCATTACATATCCAAGGCCAGAAGCCTTGTTTTTTCACTGAGAAGACACTACTATAGTATAGTGAGGTATGCTTTTCTACTATGGCTTCATATTGTCTTTACACAGTTAGAAATGTGTACAGTGCTGCCCTGCTTCGGTTGGGGTATATCAATTCAATTATAAGAAAACCTGGTACAGACTACATACAAACTACATGTAGAATGTAAATGGTACAGTATGTGGGTGTGTGTGTGTGTGTGTCCTTGCAGACAGTGTGTATCATAGCTAACAGATTTATTTGTTCCTTCTCTCACTCTCTGGTTTTTGCCACTTCCCTGCTGTACTTCTCGGTGTTATCACACAATCTCAGCGATCACTGAGAATCCTGTGTTTGTACAAGTGCAGTGTTAGACTGAAAGAGTGTTTGCCTGCGGGGTGAACACAGAGGGAGGGGAGGAGGGGGGTCCGGGGTTGAGGGGGGTAGAGGAGTAAGGCAAGTCAGGGAAGAGAGAGGATGCCAGAATGCTCGCTGCTCAGTGAACTTTTAACAGGTGTCTATATTTAATCAACAACACCTGCAGCACCTATATATGTGCACCAACACCTGTTGTGAAGTTCAACTGTGCCCTGGTTACAAGAGGGCTTGGCTTGTTTTGGGTCTCTCTCTCTCTCTCTCTCTCACACACACACACACACACACACACACACACACACACACACACACACACACGGAAGAGGAAGGCCTAGCTTGACCTGAAATGAATGAAGGTACGGTGGGGCTGGCATGTGTCAGGGAAAACACACAGCGTGAGATCAACTTGGAAGTCAATTCCCTGTAATGCCAGACCCCAGGGCTTCGTTGAGTGTCTGTGGCTCTAGGATTCTCAGTCCATCCTGATCTGTCTGAGCCCTTCTCACATAAGCACACTAAGCGCATTTTCACATAGGCTAGCACATTTTTCTGCTCTGTTTATAAACAGAAGCCTGGCCGGATATCATCACACTAAAAATAAAAAAATCAAACTTGGTCTTATACCTATCTTTAAGTTCCTCTTACTGCAAGTCTAAGACACTGTCTGTTCACAACAAGAGCGACTGAAGTTGTACAAACGCATAGTCAGAGACTTCACTGTATGTTCAACGAAGCAAATTTGTTTTGTAGGTATGAAAGCATCAATGTGTATTTTCTCACCTTACTTCATCACCTTACATTGTAGGCGGACTTGACACCATCATGCAGCAGTTAGCACTTCATCAAGTTCAGAAATGTTTGAGACACTTGGTAGGTGGCCTTAAAGCGATGGCCCAGGGTCAACTACAAACTCGCCAAGTGCTCTCAGTAGGAAGAAGAATGAGAGAATTTGATACGATGTAAACTGAAGAGCAAACCTGCAGTTTACGCTAACTGAACTAGGCTATGGAAAATGAAACTGAAATTGAGCTTATGCAGCCCTATTCAGTTAGCTGTAGCTGCCTGTATGCTTTTCAGGCTACATCGAGCGAGTTTGAACAATAGGGCTATGGTTGTAAGTGCTACAGTTTACATGCCCAACAGGTCCATAAGCCAGTGTGAGGGCTCTAATGACCTCAATGAAGGTGCATGCTGCCATGTACCTTCTAATAAAACTAAAAGTATACTGGAGAATGAGTGTGCGACAACACCCCCTCCTCCTTTAGCTTCTCAAAATCTAGGTGTGTTGACCTCCCTGACAGGCAGGAGGGCTCCTTCGTCTGCCTGGCACAGGGGTCTGCAGAGCAGCAGCGTGGGATGTGTGAACCCTCTTGCCTGATCCTGTGGCTGCTGCTACTGCTTCTCAGCTTCACTTTCTCTCTCTCTCTCGCCCCGCCACCCACAAGCTTACAACTCAAGTGTGGGTGTCTACAAACAGTTCGTTTTTATGAGCAGGCGCAAGCACATCCACATTCAAGGCACGAACACTATCAAACTATGTATGTGAGACATGCATCGACACCTCTCAGTAAAAAGGTGCTGGCCGAAAGGTCTGACAACCATGTGTGTGTACCGCTTGTGTGTGTGTTTGTGTGGGATGCATCAGTTACTTGAGGGGAAAAAAGCATCACTTTCTCAAAGAATATCACAGTTCTTCTCTTCCATTTATCCATCATCTCTGACCCCTTCCTTACCATCTCTCTCTCTCTCTCTCTCTCTCTCTCCCTCTGTCCTGACATGGAACCCTTCCCCCTATCGTCTCCCTCGGCTGTTGCCTTCTATTTGTGTCTCACGGTGTAATAGCTGGGAACCCAATCTCCCTTTTGGGCTTGGGGACTGCACCCCAATGAGTTATTGGTTAACATTAGTGTAAATTACGTCCCATTCCACATCTCAAACCACTCATAGCCTACTAATGAAACTCAGATTGCTCACATCCCTACCCTGCTGCCAAATCCCACACCCCCTATCCAAATCTCCCGTGCCTACTCTTCTCTGAAGGTCTTGTACGCACGCGAGCCCAATTTAACCCCCACCCCCTTCCCTCTCTACCTCGCAATGCTACCCAGCAGTAAGGAAGCCCTGAAACGTATTGGTGCGCCATTTAAGATCCTCTGGTCGAGGTAGTATGCGTTACACCATGAAATCCAGTACGGGCATATCAGGGTTCATCGTTTGTATCTCTGGAAGTGACAGCACGCACATCACGATTTGCGAATCTCTGCGTGCCGTACTTTTCCTATAGAGCTATCAGTATTGCTGGGCCATGCGCACTGGAAGCACATTTGAGAATGCCTTGGGCCTTGGCCTTGACGTCACGGTGTGCCATTGCATGCACACATTTCATGATTTGGCACACTAGCCAGCCTCAAACAGGTCAAGGGAAGAAAGAGAGCACAAGGCACCGGGGGTCGTTGGGTTCAAAGTCACTTGGCTGCAGGCAACTTGGCGCCACCTCAGGGAGACTCTTAATCTGGGGCTATGGATTGGGACGTGGGTGGGGTAGGTGGCTAGGGTCATGCTCTGACCCTCTGACTTTCCTCTACTGATGTCATGATCAGCTGCTATGCTATCACAACAGGCAGCGCTTACTCTTTTTGCCTTGTAAGGTTGATCAGATTTTCTACCAAAACAACTTTTAAGTAGAGGTTAGTAAAGGCCATTCAAATAAGATACCTGAAAGCTTAGACGGAAGCACATGGAGCACGATGGTTGCAACAGCGGACGTGTACTGTACGTGTCTGTGTGTGAGCGTGCAAACGAGCGTGCAGGGATCCCACCTTCCCTCAAACTCTGACAGGCACGTCGCTTGTAGTCCAATCGCCTGGCTTGCTTCTCCATGCTGCTGCTCATTGGAGGGGCCCTGAATGAGGCAGGAGTAATGCGCAGGCAAGGATTTGTGTCCAGCATTGTGAAAAGAAGAAGAAGAAGGGAAAAAAAAACAGAACAAAACAAAACAAAAACAAAAAGTAGATCCAAAGTGGATCCTTACAAGTTTACAGGCCCCACAAGATATCCCCACGGGAGACTTTGCACAAAGTTCAAAAACACTTCAAAGTGCAAAAGTTCAACTGATGCCTTTTGCAAAAAATAAATACTGAAATTAGAGTGGCTTCTGGATGCGTTTTCTGCAGAGCCTGGCGGCTGTAAGCTCTGGCTTCAGGTGGTGAGAGATGCCCAGTCAAGCCTCCGGGACACAGCAATGCCTCTGTTCCACTTCTCCTCACCTGGCCTCTATTCCTTATCCCTGATGGCTGGTACGGACAAGATGTGCTGGCGTTTCACACGGGTTGGTGCAAAATGAGTCACAGAAGCGAAGAAAAGAAAAAAGAAAGCGAGCAGATCCGAGGCAAAAACAAAATAAGGGAAGAACGACAAAATCCTTTTTGCATGTCAGTGCTCAACTCTTTCTGCGTGACCATCGGCTGGTGCAGCTAACCCAGGAGTGATAAACAGAGTAGGCGTGTGTGTGTGTGTGTGTGTGTACGTGAGCCGGCATGTGTGTGAAAGTGTGTGTGTGTGTGTGTGTGTGTAATAGAGAGCCAGTGGGAGTGTGAGTGGGACACTGGTGTGTCTGTGATTGAACACCCTGTCACAGCTGCTGCTCCAGTCACTCATTTCTGCCGGCTGTCCTGCCATGAGCATGCGCGGGGGACACACTCACACACACACACGCACACAAAACCACACACTTTTTTTTTTCTGTGATGTCCCCTATGGAAAGGCCCCTAGAGTCCAAGAACACATGATGGTCACTCTGCATTATGACTGACCAAGCGAAGCGCCTGCAACAGCTCGACTCACTCAGGGTGAGGAATGAATCACACACACAAACACACACATTATCTGCGGGGCCTGAGTTCACACAAGTAAAACAAGGCAACCTCTCTGAGAAGCACGGGCTGTGACATTGTAACCCCCTATTTAAGAACCAGCCTACTGCGGACTCTGCCCTTTTCGTGCTCTCTTGCCCCTGGAGGTTGACAAAGCGGGCACGGGTGGAGGTGAGGATTTCACTCCCTTTCTCCACACACTTCGGGCTTTTTTTTTTTTTCGTTGCTGCTGTTCTCTGAGCGGTTTGTGATGAAATCTGACAAAAACCTGCGGCTGACCTCGACAGCCAGGCACGCAAAGTGTGGAATAAAGAGGCATACCTCACAAAGGCCTGGCACATGTACAGGCCTTTTCCCTCCTGAGAACAAATTAGTGTGTGTGTGTGTGTATGCCTAAAGCCCTCCTGCCATGGTAAGGCTTATCAGCAGTGGGGTCTCACACATACGCAGTGAAAAACTATGCACGTGTGTGAGTGTATGAGTGTGTGTGTTGTTTGTGTTTGTGTTGGGGCATTAGGAGTTGTGTCTGTGTGCTTTCATATTTTCCTGCTGGTAGGTTTTTTGATGGGGTGGGGGGGTGGGGTGTATATGTGTGTGTGTGTGTGTGTGGGGGTGTTGAGGGAAGCAGGGGGTGACGAATTCAGCCTCTGATCCGTGCTCACGCGCAGATAAGACGCTAACCGTGCATACTCAGAGATTATCCCCCTTCATGTGAGTGTGTGTGTGTGTGAGCTTGTTGCACACATCAGCTGGTACTGCTGACGGCAGCTGCGAGCAAGAAAACACACACATGCACGAGCACTCCCACACACACACCAACGCAGACACAGGGGCGGTCAGCCAGAGGGGCTCTGTGCTTCTCCTGGTCCAGCTCTTGCAGCAGCAAGCCAGTGACGGGTATCTAATTAACCTTTATTTCCCTGACACAAGCTCTTCCAGAGAGTTCTTAAAGGCTGACGACAGTGTGTATCCTTCACAGCGTGCGTTTGTGTGTGTATGCATGTGCGTGTGTAGTTTAACCAGTGTGCCGAAAGACCACTGTGTATGAGCCAAGTCTTTTGTTGAGAAGGCTGGAAGGAGGGGGCTTTAATACTGCTGTGCAGAAGCATAAACCTCAGTCCTATGATCCAGGTCAGGGTCTTCTTAGCAGCTCCAGGCTACTTATAGCTCCATTTTCTCCATGCAGCCCTTCTGCTAGGAGGCTGGTTTACTGTTTGATGTGGAGACACCCAGTTTCCATTTCTCTCTCTCTTGGGCTTTCTTTTTTTTTTTTGCTTCCAGAGCTTAAGGCCTGACCCTTCACTGGCAAACAGCAAGGTTTAGGGAAGTCGAGATTAAAAGACAGAACCATTTTTTTTTTAATTAGGGATTCAAAGTCGGTGTGGCAAGGTCCTATAACTGCAAGTTCCCCAGATAGTTCTGGTCAGTGGAGACATACTGCCTCAGCATGGTTCCTATTAACTTAAATTGAGAAAGATACAATGGTTCCTGTGAACTGAAATTGAGAAAGATACAAGAGTGATTGAAAGGTGTAATTGAACATGCACATTTAAATTAGACTCCAGGCCAGGTGAGCATACGTTAATGATTCCTAAGAGCTGTATGTATTAAGTGACAGATTTTAATGCAGTGTTATCTTCATCGTGATCTTGACCATGGTCTTCCTCAGGCAGGGGAGAGGGAGAGAGAGCGGTAAACAAGTCTCAAATGAAGCCCATTCCACGGGGGTAGGCGACTTGCCCCCACCGCACCCAGGGGGGCAGTATGGGGGGGGTTTTAAAATAGCAGGGCCAGCTGGCCTGAGGGGCTATATCCAACGGCACATCACCTGTGCCTCTAGCTCAGCTAGAATTTCTCACCGATAGGCTTGTTCCTGCTGCTACTGGACGGACACACACATGGACACACACACACAATCATTATCACATTTATTTTGCCCGATTAACACTACTGTCTGAAGGGCGGACGGACAGAAAGAGACAGACAGACACAAGGTTATGTAACAACTCTGTAGTATAATGAGGTAAAGATGTTGCACTTCGATAGAGACTCTGAAACAAGATCTGCCCGCCACGGGTGATCTGCTTGTTAAACAGGATTTATTGGGATTTCACAGAACAGAGAGCCATGGTGGACACATTGAAGTTGTGGAACAGTGCAAAAGCATTAGCTGTGGAAAAACATTCAAACTGTGTGTGTGTGTGTGTGTGAGAGAGAGAGAGAGAGAGAGCGCAGAACCCTTCAGTGATACTGCATGTAGTATTCACTATGGCCACTAGGAGGCAGCCTGAAAGCAGAGAGGGTGGGTGGGAGTCTTGCACAGATGTGAGCTCATCAGGGCAGCAATAGGCTGCTGCTGGGGTCACTTTTAACCACTTCCTGTTGTTTTTTTTATTTTGTTTATTAGCAGAGAAGTAAAGTCCCACTGTGGACTGGAAAGGCCTGGTCTATATGCGCTGCTCCCTGTGGGCAGGTGACTTCCCTCTCGCCACTTCCCTGTTCCCTTACCTGCAACTACACAACTGATAGTCCAAACACAAAGCACCAAAACAGTTGAAGA
Organism: Nematalosa erebi; assembly: GCA_036025975.1. NCBI lineage: Eukaryota > Metazoa > Chordata > Actinopteri > Clupeiformes > Clupeidae > Nematalosa > Nematalosa erebi. The sequence continues at coordinate 7,274 of JAVQKI010287146.1, forward strand.
GAAAATAGCTTTTCAGATGTTTGGATCTTCAGCCTAAGATGCAGTTCATCTAAACTGAACTCTTCTTCCCACACACACAAACACACACACACACACACACACAAAAATCCTTCTGGATCGTCTTCATCTCCTCCTCCGTCTGCCAGAGAAGCCTCTGCCAAGCGCGTGTGTCAGAAGAGAATGAGGGGGCCTCTAATGAGGTTATTGCCATGGCGATACCAGTGCCTGCCTCTCTCTCTCTCTCTCTCTTTCTCTCTGCCTTGTCCTTCTTTGTTTTAAATTGAGGGTGCAGAGGCCCTTTCAAAATAATCATATTTTTAAAAAATCATATTAAAAAAACAGGCTGAGAGTCCCAGCTCTGCTGACCTCCTGATCCCCATCTTTGCCATTAAAAGGTAAGCCCTGTGGAAGAGTGTGTCTGTGTGTGTGTGTCTGTGCGCTTGCGCCTTTTACTCATGAATTTCAGACCCTGTAATCATTCATGATAAAAGCTACATATGCAGTGAAAATATGGAGAACCCTCAAGAACTCTCAAGTTCATATATTGTGTGATGTGAGATTATAATTTTTATTCAAACGTGTCCCCTAAACCCCCTTTCCTAATACTCCTCCATGGCTCTTCCTACCTGGGAGGTATGGTAAAGTAGGGTGAAATAGGTTTTTTTGGTATAGTGTAATGTCACACACAATAACAGCTAGGCTAGTCAAGTGACCAGGCCCGTCAGCAAACCTTAATTCCACAGACCCACTCTGCATACCTTGCGTATCATCTCCATGCTTTTAACACCATTCTCTCTCTCTCTCTCTCTCTCTCTCACACACTCTCACACACATGGATCTCCGACCTGGAACAGCTTAGCACATGCATTGCCGTGGCCGCAACTGAAGCTAGGGTTAAACCCTGCAGGGCAACAGCATTCAGGCGCGTGCACACACACACACACACACACACACACACACACACAAACACGGTTCCTGGGAGCCTAGTCGGCGCCCTGCTCCCAGCACGTGCTGCTCCAGGCTGGGCCAGAGAGCACAGGAGCAGAGGAGGCTTCATCCAAGCACGAGAGCATCGCACCAGGGAGAGAGCAGAGGCGTTCTAGCGACCTGCTGGCCCCAAGCTTTCCTTCAACACGCCTGGGGGCGGGAAATGTGAGGGTGTGAGAGTGTGAAGGTGTGTGTGTGTGTGTGTGTGTGTGTCTGTGTGTTGGGTGTTGGTGGCTGGAATGAAAAACCTCACAGTGAGCAGAGAAGAGTTTTTTTTTATTTTTCAGCTGTAGCCTTTCCATGAATGTTAGGTACACTCAAGGATGAATATTTTGGTATTTTGAATGTTTTGAAACTTGTTTTGGTTGACTTCTTTGGTTGATTTCTTACGTTTCGGTTTAGCACTCAGCCTTGGAAAGCCCAAATTTCAGGCATACCTAAGAGAGCTGCTTTCTGCGTTCCAGCGTTTTTGGGGACCCTAAAATGAGCTGTACACACTGGCTTCACGCCTAGATACACACACACACACCATTCCACAGGCCTGCTATCTTGTCCACACACTCCAGTCTTATGCGGTCTCGTGGCATGAATCTGTGAGCCTTAGTGAGAAGTGCTCCACAGAGGACCATGCATGACTGCCATAAGCTGAGGCAGGGTAGCAGTAACAGCACACCCAGGAGAGTGGAGGGAATACATAGCCTACTGTATGGCTTCTTAGGAAGCACACTTATCACTAACGCTAAGCCCTCCTGGGAGACCCTGCATGCCCAGTTAACTGCATCAAGTGACGGAGGCAAAGATACATAACCCAGAGGGTCGTGCATAGAAAATTAAAGGGCATGCAGTGCAAACACACACACACACTGGCAAACAGGCATACACTGCCACTGTTGTTCTATCTGGCAATGATAGTCTAGTTCTGCTTTTTGGTGAACAACACAATAATGACCTTGCTAATCTTGTTATATTTCTGCCCAGCTGGTCTAAGTAAAGAATTCTACATGTAGTTTTGAGGCTGTCATTTTCAAACACACACACACACACACACACACACACACACACACACACACACACACACTATACGCACTGCATAGACGTCACTTTCTTCAGAATGACAGTTCTTAGTGCTGCTGAAAGGACATATTGTCCTTGTTTTCACTGCGTGCGACCACCACCCCACACAACTGAACCACATCCTGGCTTTTATATCTATTTCGAGGTGACCTCAACTACAGATGAAAAGAGGCTGAGAGTAATGGTTTTTGCTCTACTAATGAGGTGCCAATTCTAACACCCTGACATTTAAAACGCTTCTAGCAAGCAGTGAGAAAACATTAACGGTATCAACCAGGATCAACATCCAAAAAATTCAGGGAAATTAGTGACTTTGTGGGAATCAAGGGCTTAAAATGTGCCAAAACAGGCTCAGAGGGATGGGATAGGACAAGGGAGATGTCACTCATAACTCACCATTCTTCCTCTCTTCAATGGGCAGCAGGTTGGGTGCAGGTTGTAGCGACAATTCTTGCAGTTCATTGGCTACTGCCTCACTCTGTGGACTCGGGGCTTTGGCTGTTGCCACGGCACCTGGGTTGGGCCCCTCATCTGGCGTGGTGTCCATCATCACCCAAGGTAACGGAGGAGGGATGACAAAACAATCCTGGTAAAGAAGTAAAGATGAGATTTAGAAAGATGATCTCATGCAAACAGAGAAACATAAGCCACTATCTGTTATGTGGAAGTCATGAGTGAAGAGAGTTTGAGGCCTAATGAGTGGTCTTGGATGACTGCTTCAGAAACATGACCCACCAATTACTTAACTTTGTAAAAGAATGCTAGAGGTCCTGAGCTACTGCATACAAAACATCTCCTTAGCAAAGACAACAAGAGCCAATACGGATGAGAGGGCATAGAGACAGGAACCATATCTAAAACTGTAGCAGAGCAACTATCAGTCTTTTGCTTCGTCATAAAACACCTGAACTACTGTATATGACTGCCTGTGTCTGGAATGATGGGTAAGGGTTGAGGCCTGTGGCAGGTAAACATAGACCATTCAGTCCCTTCTGAAGAGTTGGAGGTCATGCCGTGTATACGGGTGGTGGTCTTGTGCTGCCCTTTTTGCAGTCAATAACCACAGTAACATCACCTGAGCTTTGTGTGAGAGGTTCTGTTAAAGCCCACACCAAAACATCCGTCAGCACACTAATGCATCATGGGTCGGCAGCAATAGTCATGCTGAGAAACCCAGGGGCTGCTGCTGTGGCAACACATCATAACACCGTCCCATGGACCAGCACAAGGTGCTTTCACATCATAGTGTACCACAGTTGTTATCACTATGGAAACTACAAAACCAGAATCGAAAACAGTGGGAGGTGAATTTTTTCCCCCACCTATAATACCTGATCTGCAGCAGTTTCCTTACACGGACATATGGCATTGATCAAACTGATTTGCAGACGAGTGCATTTGTCACTAATGAGCAGGCACATGTCTTCATTAAATACACACTTTGATTCCAGCCAGAGGAGTCCAATTACTCTAATTGGAGTTTCATTAGCAGCTTGTTAGAAGAAAACAATCTGTTAGCTGGAGACTTCCTAGAGCAAGCACCATCTCCACAGAGCATGGCTTCAAGATAGAGCTGGACTCAGTTGATTAAGTATTTTTTTTTGCAATCAAACAATACCATACCAAAACTTGCTCCTGACATCATGTTGGATTGCAAATGAGATCACAAAAGCATTTCTCATAACTGTCAGTTTGCATGAATTCCACATTGACTGCATAATAGCTGGCACATCACTGCCAAAGAACACTCACTACAGTATATACACTGGAAGCACAGATGGCACCATAAAACCAAATGAAGCCAAACCACCAGAGGAACACATAATCCACATCCAAGCATGAAGACATGCGATTTACTCAATTGGAATTAATTTTTAACAATGTTCAGAACACTAGACATCAAGGTGCTTGATGAAGCAATATACCTCCTGAGGCTTTATCTAGCACATGTGTTGCAAACCACTACCACTGACACTTTCAGCTCAGTATGCAGTTTCCAATTTTTATGAATTCAATAGCATGGACACTGCTAGTGTGTTACAGAGCTAATCAACTATTGGACTGGACACTGAGGCAAATTTGTTCATTTGGCAACCAAATTCATCTACTGTACATGATCTGCAGTGTTTACATAACACTCTTACATCACAGTTACTCTATAGTGAATTTTAGACCATTTCCACCTGTCCTGCATAATCCAAAGACAGTTTTTGACATTCATAACTTGATTCTATCAAACCTTTGGTACTATATGCAGTCTAAATAGACACCAAACACAGCCTATAGCAAAGTTAAACTGACTGGTAGAAATAAATGCAAGAGCATGGACTGAGCCTCTGAAATAGTTCTACTTTTACTGAGACCGCATCTGCATTTTAATTAATAACTGGCCTTTTTTGTTCAGACATGCATTGTAAACTCTTTAGAGTCTTACATTAACAGCAGTACATAATTTGCATCATGTTCCCATGTGTTACCTTACCGCTTGTACTACTGACAGCATGCATGCAAACAACCAAACATTCTATTACAACTAGACATGATTACACAACACACACACCAAGAGCACCAGGTCAGGTGACGTGAGCTTTGTGTTGTATGTTGTAGTGAAGAGCTGTGTGGTTGAAGAGTAAGATAAGGTGCCCTGCCCTTTCCTCAAAGAAACTTGAGACAAGGTGCCATCAACTACCTGATCCACAAACATCAGTGGCAGCTGCATAAGCAGAGGCGGTAACTTGTCGTTTCACTATGTCAGTCTACTCCTCTAGGCTCACTGGAAGTCACATTCTGAAGTCAGTATACTCTTAGTAACAGAGATACAACGGTAACCAACAACAACAACAGCTAAAGCTGAAGAGCCAAAAACAAATGGCTCCTGAGAAATAACTGCGCCAGCATATCCTAGCAATCAGTCTAGAGTGAGCAGAACAGAAAGCAGAAGGCAAAAAGCAGGAGGGTGGAATCACACAAGTGAATAGAACAGGGTCAGGTCTCAGCGGACGGCCTGTCCACACAGACTAGCTGAGCACTGGGAGTCTGTGACAGCCACTACTAAAAATGTCTGCAGCTGTGGTCCATCCCAAAAAATAGTGGGGACCACGTGTGACTAACCGTTGTTTCTGAACTCATACAGCCAGATAAATAAACACAAGCGAATAGGGTTTACATAAGGAGAAGGTATCTCTATTTCAGACAGATTAGCGTAGCTGTCAGATGAACACACACACACACACATTTTGGGCAGCATGCACCACAGCAACTAAAAACTGGTTTATTACAATCTACCAAACATGTTTCCATGGCTACCCTGCTCATCTCACCTCATGAAACCAGTTCAGGGGCCAGTCACAAGCTCCTTTTACCATGACAACTGCTCATCGACAAAAAAGCTACTGCGCCACACATGTCTTGTAATTTGGGCTGTTATGTTTATGTGAAAAAAATGACAACTCAGTAATGATATCTACACAATGAGAGTGTGTTTGTATGCCTCCCCATAACCTAAATATTTCAGGACGACAAAACAAATAGCTTTGTGAATAGAGGGCCAAACTCAATCAAGTTGATGGATTTTGTCATTATTTTTAAAATGATGACTCACCACCTAAGCAAAGCAGCATAATGATATGGAAATAATCAGCGTAATGACTGTGCTGATCGCTTCCATCAGCCATTCCAATCATAATTAAAATCCCATCACTCAGCTTTCCCATGACAGGGACGACAGGGACAACAATGAGGGACAGACCGTGCCCTGTTGGAGAACAGCACACCAGAAGACAGTGGCCTAGCGCTGTGTTTAGAATGCCCTCCCATTTTTCTGCACAACACTTGACATAGAGCTTCACCGTTTCAAGAGAGTTTGATTGTTAACATCATAGCTATTTCCACAGGCTTTGTCTCCCAACATACCAAATGGACTTTTTAATGTTAGTTCATATGGCGGTCTGATGTGATGCATAAAGAGTAGGAGTAGCAGTAGTGGAAGTAGTTTGGGAACACTGTTCAATAGAACGAATAAAATGTTCAGACAGTGTTTCTGTTTTGAGCAAAGATCATTGAATACTGACCAAGAAAGTGCAACAAAATAAGGTAGCAAATATGGATAGTTACAGTCTGCATATGCGGGAGTGTCACATTACGTCACAATATAAACTTTTCAACAATCTTTGGCATCAGTGTATGAGAACTTGACTCCGGTCTGCATAAAGGGGATTTCCCCCACTTCCCCTTGCAAAATACAACATGTAAGTTGTTGAGGGCCAAGGACCACAATTACCCTCTCTCACTGCAGAACACTATAGGTCAAAGAACAAAAAGATGTTCAAAGAACAGCCATTTAAGGTTGTAAAGGCCATTGTCTTCTGACCTTTTCATAAACAGGTGGTCCAAAGCTCTATGGTGAGGCTGGAGTGTTAGACAGGAGCTGCTGAAAACTCACAACAGCGCGGAAATGATCATGTAGCCAGAGAACCCAGGGCCTACAACACAACAGATGAATAATGCTGCTCCTTGCTGTCAGGATGATAAAAAAAATTGAGAACCTTTTGAGCCACGTGAGGAGTCAACGTGGAAGCCTAGTGTCCTTTACGTGTCCTCATTCTTCCCCACTCACACTGATACACTTTGCAGAAGTTTGCATGCAAAATGCACAGATTATATTTTCATTACTATTCGTGTTCCCTGATTGAACTACTGGTTTGTTGGTGGCAGGCTACAGGCAGGCCATCTTGACTGCGTTTTGGTGACTATACATCTAGTTTATGTTTGCCATCTCTCATCTATGCTGTTCAAACACTTCTTAGGACTTGTTTTTATCTCAGTCGCCTTGTCTGAAGGCATAATAAATCAGTAATAATCTCCACATTTGTTGTTGGTACTGTAAAGCCATCTCTCATTTCCCATTCAAGTATTTCTCATTTTAACTTTGCTGCCTGCTTTGCACTGTATAATAAATCAATAGTGATCACACTTCATGCTAGCAGTTGGTAAAACCTTCAGCTGGAGTGTTTTTAATATCATTAAAGCTGCAATGCTAGATGCGATTGCGGATGTTTATAGCCTGGCAACTGAGGTGTGAACCTCTATTTCAAGATGAAATCACTAGTGGAAGTGGTGAGCGTTCCGGCTTGTGACAACGCTTCCCTTTCTGAGTACGTGCTACCAGTACACAGATGTGCTCACACATCAAAGCTCTGTGTATTAAGCACCACGAACCCCCCCATTCCTCCTACACTTCTTTTTTCCCCCTAACTGCCTGCATCTGTGATGGCTTTATCTTTTATGGATTCATTACAGCATGCCTCGCTTCCCCTCGCAAGGCCTTTTTACTGGAGCCCAGTCTTCAGAGATAGAATTTGCTTAATGCTACGGCTGCATATTTATCTCAACTGAGATAAGATGAACAAAGACAGACAGACAGACAGATAGAGAGAAAGAGGACGAGAGAGGAGAACAGAGAGGACGAGAGAGTTAAAAAAAGAACGATGGGTAGATGGAGGTCGTGATTTGTCATCTCCTTTCAGAGGAAGCCCAATCATCGGGCTGCCAACTCTGATGGAGCGTCTTGAGATGCTGACTTCTGATGAGGACAGACCACTCAGGCACGACTAAATGGGGCCCCCGGCCAAGGAGAAACTTTTTTTTCTCTCTTTTTTAAGTCCCCGCTGCTACCATTCATAGTTGACTGCTGTCTGGAGGCAGTCCAGATCAATCGCCTGTATTGATCGTGACTGGGCTGGGAGCGGCGGTCAGTGATGGACAGGCATTGCATGATCAGCTCTTTCTGTCGGCCCAGTGACACATCCTGCTGATTGAGTTTTAAACGAATATTAGCGCCACCGCCTTGCCAAAGAACAAAGCCGACAGACTGCATTTGGGATTATGATGACATATTTGCTATTGACAGACGCCTCTGGGCCAAACCACCAGCTTCACTTAGACAAGGGTCATGAGCTGTGCTGTGGAGATGCACCTGCATCTGAGTGAAGCTGAGACTATATTCTGAGAAATGAGTCACTCTTACCCTATCTTTCTAGGGGTTATCTCTCTAGGAAACAGAGCATCACACTGTATGCATTAAGAATCTGATCTCATTTCCTGCCAGTAGAGTCAGCTCAATAGCCTGAATATCTTCAGGGAAACTGGACAGTAATGGTGGACTGAGATTTATTGCATTACATTAATTTAGATTTCCCTTCACTAAGCGGATCGCTCATGCTGTGTCCACCGCTTACCTTGTGAGTAGACCCTTATGCGACTAAGGGTATGAGCTCTTTACATTTACATTACGGCTCAGTATTTTATACTGGCTTGAAGTGGAGAACAAAGTGGCCTCAGGGGCACTAGGAAACTGAAACCAACCAGATGCAGCCAGCAGTGTGGTCACTTGATAACAATGTTCCTCCATGCGCAGTACAGTGTGGCGTCTGTTTAATCTATGTCCTCTATGACCAGCAGTCTGCCCAGCTGTCATACACAGCTGATGCCTGCTCTGGAAACGTATGGGGCAGATTTAGACAAGAGTCTGCTTTGACTCCAACAAACCTACAGCCTTATAATATAGAGACCCTGAGCTCAGATAACACGCTGCCACATTTGTTTGTCTGACGAGCACTAGAAAATATTGCTATTTTTCTTATTGTTATTAAAAACAAACAAAAAAAAAATAGTAAAGATCAAGTACAATCTAGTAACTAGGCTTACAAATGTGTTCAATTTGTCTTGAAAAGTAAGTTCATGAAAGTCTATAAAAGCAATAAAACCTAATGGGTGTGTGTGACGGGATGCATTATCAACTGTGTCAGAAGGTTACCTGCTTTACTTCCTGTTTGGTGAGATCCAGTGTATTTCCATGTCAGGCCAGATGCAAACACTAAAAGTTAAAGAGAGAAGAGAAAAACTGAAATTAAATGATGACTTAGTCAAATGCCAGATGTAATGATTTAAATTTTAATCTGATAGTCCAGATGCTGCTAGGAGCAGGTTTGATTAGAAAAGGCTACTGTTTAACCTCTTCTCACAATCAGAACACCAGCTACTGGCTAGAACTGAACTGCTACAAAAAGTCTTACAGTAAGCT
>JAVQKI010287250.1:0-15065 GCA_036025975.1 Nematalosa erebi
TACTCAGTATGCATTTCTCTCATTCTTTCCATTTGCTATATTTATAACCATACTCTCTCTATCTAAGAATTTAGATCTAGCATGTACTGCCATAAATTGCCAAGTGCCAAACTGCTCCATGTAAATTTTTGAATGAGCCACAAATCAGGGTTACACAGTGAGTTCTCTGACATAACAGAAATAAAGCACCACACAGCATAGTTATTGCTCAGCCTCTGCAATGACGCTATTGCCCTAAATGTCAGGCCCTAAATATGGCACATTGTCAGTCTGTGGGTCTCAAAACAGCAAAAGAGATGTTGGTAAGAACAGGAAGAACAACTCATACAGTGCACCAGAATAGACGAAAAGTGTAAGGAAAAGATAAGGTTTCTTCTTATCATTCTTGACATTTAAAAATCACCTGCTATGTATAAAGCTGTTTTCAACAGCTGATTGTGCATGAAAGGCAGTCCCCCTATAACAAGACACAATGAGCTTGAAAAGGGGGAGAAAAAAATACCGTTGTGATCAGTGTGAAATAACAATTAAAAAAAACCTCCTTCAAGATTAACTTGTGTTTCCTTCCTTCACTTACATTGCTCCCAACCCCTATCCCCACCCCTCCATTACCCGTGTTCAGTTCCTTGGCATTCATCTGTAAGTTTTCCAATTAGGCTGCCCAGATGCAGGCCTTGAGCAGATAAGATAGATGCTGATATGACACCATTCTCTTATCAGTCTCTCTCCCTCCCTACCGCCCAGCCTTGCTCCACTTGTGGCATTTCGGCAGTAACAGAGTGACAGCTTTGGCTCGCCAGATGCTTTGGGCCGATAGCAATTTCATCAGTCCTGCCACCAACACCCTGGCCGAGAGATGCTGCTGTCTGATAGCCATTTTTTCCATTAACACTCTTGAGATCTCCGACCCGACTCAGGAGTGGTCAAGCTAAAAGCTCTGCTTCCCAAGGCCACGTACAGCTCCACAGAACAACAGATACAGATAGCACTAGATAGCATGAGGTTTTGTTTTCTATTTTTTTCTCCCTCATCTGTTTCAATGTGAAAAATTCTATATGTCCCCCCAATTAACCTAATGCACACATTTTCACCTGGAATAAGATCCAAATTTTATAGACTCAGAAGCAGAAATGGGATCCTCAAACTAGGCCAGGCTATGACTATGTTAATTGGCTGTTGTGGATTGCTGTGTGGTGACACACTTTGTGACTGGGATGATAGTGACGGGGTCCTTTTGTGTGGCTCCGTAATGACCCTCTGACCCCATAAGCCCTTTTGAATAATAAAAGTCTTTTCAGCCTCTTGAGCGGTGACAACAGAGCAGAGGACAGAGGCAGAGTGAGCCATGATAGATAGTTCATTTTAAAAGCTCTCTCTCCCCCTCGGTGGCTCTCCATCTTGGTTTTTCCCTCCTTCCCTCCAATTGTGGGAGGTAAAGATCTCCCTTTCCAACTCATTATGGAGAGCTTGCCTGCTGAGGATGTGATTAGAAGCCCCCTGCTTTAATTAAACGAGCAGAGAAGGGAGAGTCAAATTAAACCTGTCGCACTGAATAGGCCATTACCTCAGAAAAAAAGTTACAGAAACAGAGAGTGAGAGTGAGAGAGATAGAGAGAGAGAGGGTGGAAGGGGGTCAGGCAGTTTTTAGTTTTCTGTTCTGTGACCCTGAGATTCAAGGTGTTGCAATGGGCCTTTTTGGATCTTTAAAGTGGAAAAAAAAAATGAAAGGGTGGCAAATGGTTACTAAAAGTGATTTTGAAGATCAGCGTTATGGTTGTGCCTCCTTCTGTTAAAGACAGGCTCAGCTTTATTCTCAAGCACACAAACAAGCCACTTGGATATTGTGTTGGAAAAAAGTCTGTTTAGACTTATGAAACAGTCACTCTTTCTCTAATTCACTCACTCACTCATTTACCCACTAACTTTACTTTGACCCTCTGTCAATCAGATACGATCTTAAAATTAAAGAATACATAAGGCTCTTTTTAAGGTTCCTCACTTCGCCTCACTGGTGGAACCCTTTAGGGTCCTCCAGGAACCTTTAGGACCAGGAACATAGTTCTCTGAGGATCTTGAAGTATGTTATCAGGCTCCTTGAGAAGAAAAACGGTTCCTAAAGGAATACTTATCTAATTTCAGTGTCCAAGCAGCTCAAAAGCTACTCAAGCATGTTGCTAACTGTACAATCACCTATTACTCATTGATAAAGCACCCTGAGTTATCGCTGTATGAGAATTGAGCTAAATGAACTTGGTTTCCAGAAAATGGCACACAGGAATGTTATTTGTATTATGTGTATTTTTTTTGTTTACTTTTACTTTAATGTTTTTCTTTTCACTTTTGTTTTGCTGTGACCCACATTGATGGCAGGGGAATTATGCCCCACCAGCATCTATTTAACAGTTTATGTGCTATACAAAGGGTTTTAATCCTACTGTTTTAAATACTTTTTTCTTTTATATACTACCATATCAACACAATTTGAAAGCCCTGTTCACAGACACACACACACACACACACACACACACACACACGTTACTTGGGAAATGATGTTAAACACACGAGACTGCCGCAGCCCTCCTGTGCATTAGGGCAGCATCTCCGCTCCAGTCTGCAGCTGGCACTGAGCTTCATAAATCCCTGGCTCCAAATGAACCCCCACCAGAAAGCAGCGCACCAAGGGACCCCTAAATACCGAGCATCTGGCTGTGAGACACTGGAGGTCTACACCGTTTCCAGTATGTTGGCTCAAATGCCTGGAGCCAGCATGTGGTGTTGTTTTAAGTCATGCCTCCTTCCAAACACACACACACACACACACACACACAGACATACATACAGATACACATGCATGTAATCAGTCCCTGTTGGAGGAGACATGGGTTGATTGTTGAAGGGAATGGAGTGAACATTGCACTGAAAGGACTAACAACTGTTTTGTGTTAATGATCTACTCACGTGAGGCTTGTGTGCATGTACAACTGAGTTCATGTTGCTCCTTGCTTGGCCTCTTTTAGGTTTCATGAAATAAGAAGAAACACCCATCTGCTGAATATGTGAACTACTTACCACCTTGTTTATTTTCCCTGCTCTATCCCACTCTTAGAACACTTTTAAAATAAACAAGCTCAGCTGACTTGTTGAGTACGCCTGGGTTGGCACACACTCATCAGCTTGATGAAAAAAAAATCATGGCATGACCTCTTTCAGCAAATTCCAATTTTCGAATAGTCTTGTGCTTCTTCAGTAATCTGTCTCAGGCAAATTAGGTGTCAATCACACTATGAAGGGACAAATATCCAGAGTGGCTGGACACATCACGGGCATGTCAGTTCAGGCTTAATAGGGGCTCAAAGAGAACAACATTTCCCACTGCCTTGTAAATGACTGGGCTTGTTTATTTGCTTTGTTCAAGGTGACTTCCTGTAAATCTGACATACAAAGAGAGAAACACTGTGTGTGAATGGAACAGACAAAGGGGAAAACAGGTGAGGAGGGAGAGTGGAAAACATACATAGGAGGCAATGTCAGACTCAAGAAGCAGCGGGTGTCATGAGGAGTTGTGCTTTTACTGTCCCTCCTGTTCCTACAGAGGCCTTGCAGTTTGCTGTTCAAACACAAACAAGCCACCTCAGCAACCGTCAATGTCAGGCCGATTTGTCTCGTCTGAGAGTGCCTGCGCTGGAAGCATGGGGCATGTTTGTGTTAGTCATAGCCTGGGCACACAGAAAGGCTGCCGAGATGGCACTAGGCTCTGTTGATTCAGAGACTGACACAGAAAGCCAACTCAGAGGTGGGGGTTGGGGCTTTGGGGTAGTGAAGGAGTAGAAAAGAGATAAAAACATTTGCCACAAACCATAATGAACAAAAGCAGTATTGGCCTTTAAAAATATATCTATTTATGTAAAACACCAATATTAGGACACCATATCCAAATATAAACATTGTTTAGATAATCAGTTTTCCAAACATTGCAAGATACAGAGCCATAAGCCCCTTGAATTTGGCTCCTTTGCTTCGAGTAGAGGAGACAGTTGACACAAACACAACTCTCAAGTCTAATATAGGTTAACATTCTCAATTGGTTGCTATGTAATTGGGAGAGGCAAGAACTGTCTGACTTCATATAAAAGCTCTCCATGGAGCTGTTTACAGATGTTGAGGCAGATTTTGATTTCAGTACTACCACACTGGCTACAGTTTGATAAACAACAAGAGATGCACTGCAAGCCCATTATCCATCTTACACAGCCACATGAGTACAAGAACTCTTCCAGTGTGCTGCAATAAAATTGTCGCCCTCAAGTCAACACAAATCTCAATATGGTCATTGTAAGTGTGCACGCTGCATGCATCACCCACTAAACAACCCAGTTATCCTTCTTTATCATGAGCTGCATTTGGCTCTAGCGTCTCATAAAATCATAAAAAAACGTCAATGGTTCTAAAAGTAGAGTAGAGAGTGTGTGAGTTTGCTATGTGTATGAATAACAATGAGCTTTGTTGGAGGCCTCCACGAACGGCGTTCACTGAAAGACCTGAAGACCATTCAAAAAGTTCTACCGGTCAGCTAATTGAATGAAGGATAATCAGGCAGACGAGGCGACAGATGCTCGCGTGCCTTTACAACGGTGGCTCTGGGTTGGGCGACGTGGTGCATTCCGCTTAGATAAAGGAGGAGGAGAAAACTTCACCCCCGCAGCTTGAGCTGAACCTCATTTCGATTGTGCCCCCACCTGCTACGTCTATTGTCTGGAGTGAGCAAAGGGCAGCCTATCAATGACAGCCTTAAATTCATGCCCTGACTTTATTGTTGAGGGAGGGATAAGCAAAAGCAATGATGGGCTCAGTCTTCATTCAGCATAATGATGATGTGTTATAAAGTTGTAGCTTACACCAAGGAAGGAAGGTTATTTAGCTCGACTTGCTGTTTTCTGTCTGTCTGTGGGCAATGTTAGATTTATCCACCAATCCATCAACACATCCTACATCTTCCTAAATGTGAAGCTACTTCAGTTATGAAAGTAATTATTTAGAAGAACTGAGGTGCTCCATCTCTTAGTCACTTGTGATTTTTTAGACGCGCTCCTCGCCTTGACTAATGCATTTGTATCATTAGTGAATTTGTTCACACGTTTGAAGTAGTAAAAGCTTAAAACAGAGGGGGGAATTTATTGATGAGAGACCATGTCTAAAGGTATTAAGCTTGCATCTGCTTTTACTTAGCATCTACATCTTTTTCATAAGAAAGGGAGGGGGCATTCCAGTGAACCCAAAATGTGTAGAAATTCTGGCGGACTTTGACGTCTTTGTTCTGCCAATGTGATTAGCGCTTCGTCCCGCGCCTGGATAATTGCATTACAGCTCTGTGTTCGCTATGCCAAAGCGAGCACCCGTCCGTATCAAACTAGGTTAAAAATGGAGTCTTTGCGTTTGGCAAAGAAAATGCAAACGCTTTACAAACATGGCGGTATGAAAAGAATAAATGAACAGACAAAAGAAAGGCATAGGAGATTCCAGTTTTTAGTGGGCTATTCTGAGGGAGGCATCACATTTTTGGGGCCGCTTTCTTAATGACTATTCAAAACAAAACTTGTACAACTTTAAGGCAGAATGAAAACGCACCCTGTCCAGAACTAGTTTGATTCTGGAGCCAGAAGAGGAAGTAGAAGAAGCCTTCCTGCATAAACAATCCTGTCCATATATGTTTAATAAGCCTGGTAAAATGTCATGAAACCTAGATGGTTAATACATCTGTTGATGCTTTTGAAAAGGCTTTCAGAGTGTTGTTCATAATCTCTCATTGGTCGTTCCTGAGGGAGCAAAACGTGAGCTAACGCAATAGGATTTGCTTCGGTCCATAGAGGACACTAATTTTGGTTTTAGTGTTTTGAATAGGAGTTTGTTCAAGGCTGAATCTGCACAGTGACCGAGGTTCGGTGCCAGCGACCCTCGCCAGATGGCAATGGTATTGCAAGGTCCCAGTTGCGCATGTTCATCTTGAAAAGCTCACACGGATATTATTTTTTTGGAACGGATCAGCTATTCGACAGGGTTTCAGAGCTTTGTAAACTGTCATTATTCACGGGGACAAAAATGTCCACCGGCGTGACTCAGTCTTAAACCTATTTGTGGTTATTTGGTTGGAGCAATGAAAGAAGATGCATGCATATGAAAACGGCCACGTCTTTATCCACATAGCCTAATATGTGGAATGAAAAGTTTAAAAATAAGTTACAATATTTTGTAAACCTTAATGCTGTGCGAAATATTAGATTGGGGCAACTGATAAATCCCAAAACAACAACATGGTTTTGAAAATCTTCTAAGTATTGCCTATTGAAACTGTGAGTGTATATCTGTCACACTCCACTGTCCTAATTTCTGTTCAAACATCAAAAACCCTTTTGCCCATGGCGGTGAATAATTAAATGCCCAACCAAACATCGACGGCAAAACTTTGTCTTGAGTTATTTTGTCTTTGCCTCTCTTGCCTGTTGTTGGGGAGGATGGAGGGAAGGAAGAGACGGGGGAGTGAACCCGAAAGGGCGGGGTTTGTCCCCCTACCTCTAACCCCCCCTGTCGCTTTAATGTGGATCTATAGTCGGTCTGTATTCAATGGTCACTGACTGGGAGGGTTGAGGGGCAGTACTTGATTTAGGAAGCGTTTTGTCCTCAAGGAGCGAGGCTGAGACTCATTTTTCTCCCCAAAGAGCTGGGCTATTTGGGCCAGTCAGTCTGAAGTGGCAACCCAGACAGCGGGAGACAGTGCAACGAGCGCACACACATACTAACCAGAACGTGCGCTCTGTGCTAAAGTGGATGCGTGCAACAGATTTCTCTCCGGATAAAACAGGAGATATTGTGAGCGTTTAGATCATAGATTTCAGCGGTAGCCTCTTGCGTTTTCCGCACACAGGTTGGTAATCTCTGTGAAAATGCTTTTAAACCGATAACTTTTGGAGGAAAAAGTCATTTGCTTTTGGATTTTTTTCTGTACCTGCGCACTGAACATTTAAAGGACTGCAAACATGGATATCAACAGGAATGGCGCGTTTATTTTCATAAGAACATTGAAACTTCTTGTGATGTTGACTCTGGCACAACATGTAACTGGTAAGACACTTAAATATCAGGTTTATGAAGAACAAAGGGTTGGAACTGTTATTGCACGACTAAAAGAGGATGTCGCTGATGTTTTATCGAAAGTTCCCAGCTCGGTGTCTTTGCGTTTCAAGGCAATGCAAAGAGGAAGCACATCCCTTCTGTCTGTGCGCGAACAAGACGGCGAGATCAGCATCAGGTCAAAAATAGACAGAGAAAAACTATGCGAGAAAAATGTGAACTGCTCTATCGAATTTGATGTGTTGACCCTTCCTACAGAACATCTACAGTTGTTCCACGTCGAGATACAAATACTTGACATCAATGACAACGCTCCTCAGTTCTCGCGGTCAATAATTCCCATAGAGATTTCTGAAAGTGCGGCTGTAGGCGCACGGATTCCCTTGGACAGCGCAACGGACCCTGATGTGGGAGATAACTCTCTTTACACGTACTCTTTGACCCCAGCAACAGACTTTTTCATGATTGATATCCTCGCACGAACCGACGGTGCAAAATACGCGGAGCTGGTGGTGCTTAGGGAATTGGACAGAGAGACACGGTCAAGCTATGAACTTCAATTAATTGCTTCGGATAAGGGCGTTCCCCCCAAATCTGGTTCTACACTCCTCAAAATTAACATTGCGGATTCAAACGACAACAATCCAATGTTTGAGAAGCCATCTTATGTGATTGATCTGCTGGAAAATTCTCCTATTGGCTCCATGATAATTGATCTGAATGCCACAGACCCTGACGAGGGCACCAATGGAAAAATAGTTTACTCCTTTAGTACTCACGTCTCCCCGAAAATTCAGGAGACATTTAAAATAAATTCGGACAACGGACAAGTTACTCTGATTAAAAAAGTCGACTATGAGACCACCAACTCCTTTGATATTGATATACAAGCACAGGATCTTGGCCCAAATTCAATGCCAGCCCACTGTAAGGTCATCATCAAAGTTGTAGATGTAAATGACAACAAGCCGGAGATCAGCATTAATTTAATGTCACCTGGGAATGAGGAAGTGGCATACATATCTGAGAGTGCGCCTGTGGCCACTTTTGTTGCCCTGGTGAGAGTGGATGACCAGGACACAGGGCTGAATGGGGAGGTAACATGCAGGCTTCATGGGCAAGGACACTTCCGGCTCCAAAAGACCTATGAGAAAAATTACATGATAGTCACTGATGTTACACTGGACAGGGAGAAGAGGTCAGAGTACAGCCTCACTGTGATCGCAGAGGACCGAGGTTCACCCAGCCAGTCTACCATCAAACACTTCACTGTGCAGGTGCTGGATGAGAATGACAATGCACCACAGTTTGAGAAGAGCCTCTATGAGGTCTTCAAGCCAGAGAACAACCCACCTGGTGCTTACCTCTCCTCTGTGGTGGCTGTAGACCCGGATCAGGGCCTCAATGGCCAGGTGAGCTACTCCATTCTGGACAGTATGGTGGAAGGTAGCCAAATCTCTACATATGTGACAGTGGACCCCTCCAGCGGCGCAGTGTATGCACTCCGCTCATTTGACCGAGAGGACGTGAGCCGGGTGGTGTTCGTAATCCAGGCCAAGGATGCTGGTAGCCCACAGCTGAGCAGCAATGTCACCATGGTCCTGACACTCCTGGATGAGAACGACAACCCACCTTTTATCGTCTCACCGCAGCTTTGGAACCACACGGCTGACGTGCCTATCTCCCGCTACACAGCTGCCGGCCAGGTGCTGACCGCCATCCGGGCTACAGACAAGGACGCTGGAGCCAACGGTGAGCTCACCTGCATCATCGCCGCTGGTAACGAGGCAGGCTACTTCACCATGGATGGCAAAACCTGTGAGATCCGCACCAACGTCAGTGTGGAGCAGATACCTGTAGACCGGATGGAGATCACTGTTTTCGTTCAGGACAAGGGGTCTGAGCCGCTGACTGCCAAAGCCGTGCTAAAGTTCACCATCTACGAGAACCTGGACAGTGGCAGTAACACACACATGGCTGATGGAGGAGCGGCCTCCCTGGACATATCCCTCATCATCATCATCTCTCTTGGGGCCATCTGTGCCTTACTCCTGGCCATCATGGTGGCCTTCGCCGTCCGATGTGGACGGGAGAAGAAAGACACCCACTCTTACAACTGCCGTGTGGCTGAGTCCACCTACCAGCATCACCCCAAGAAACCTGCCCGACAGATCCACAAGGGTGATATCACTCTGGTGCCCACCGTGAACGGGACCTTGCCCATTCGTGCACACCACCACTCACCAGCAGCCTCACCCGTGGCAGAGCGGGCGCAGATGAGCAGCCGGCAAAGCCACCACAGCCGCCAGTCACTCAACAGCCTGGTTACCATATCTTCCAATCACATCCCAGAGAGCTTTGCCTTGGAGCTGGCCCATGCTACCCCACCTGTGGAGGTAAACATTTATGTTGGTAGTTGGGGGATGGGATGTACACAGACATTAGCTAAAACAAGTACACACACACACACACATACATACACACAATTTCTACAAGCTTATATCCACATAAGAACCTCAATAGTCAAATCATAAACCATGGCTGCAACAATACTATAGAAACAAAAGAAGCTGCCATATGAATTCTATTTGTACAATATTCCCAGTTTGTTTTTCTTTGTTCACTAGCCATTATTCATGTAGTAGTGTTTGTCATGTGTTTGCATGCTATTTGTTTCATTGCATGCATTCATCCACAGTCATCCCACCTCATTGTCATTCATTGTGTGTCTGCGTTGGTCTCCATCAGTATTCATTTTCTGTTATTTGTGTCATTTTTTTTTTAAATATAGCAAGTCTCACAGCTTCTGTCACTGCTCCATCAGGGCCACTACCAACCAAGACCAAGTTTCCGAGGAAATAAGTACTCAAGGAATTACAGGTAATTTATCCCCCAACCCCTTTATCATGAAATTTCCTTTGAAATTGGTTCAGAAAACAGGATATTTCATAGGACACTTTCAATTCAGAGTGTGCTTTGGTAGCACCGGTGAAAGAAATTCTCTGTTGCCTTGGTCACCCAATTTTGTTGCAATGCCATTGGACAGCTCATCACATGAGGTCATAGCTTGCTGTTGTGGTCTATTTTATTTCATTTTTTTCTGTTGAGAAATCACACTGTGTGTTCAAACAGGAGAAACAGTGTTGTAAATCATTTCATCATTGCAAAGACATGTTTTTGTTACTATATTTCAGTATAATGTATTTGTATCATTTTACAATGCTAGAACAGTTGAATGGTGTTTCATAATTTTGTGCAGGATGTACAGCTCAGTTGAAAAAAATGCTTATACATTTTTTTCTATTGACCAGGTTTCAATTCAGAGTATAAAGGAATAGCACAGTGTTGGTGAATTTTGGTCTCACATTTGCTCCCTTCCTCTTCTATCTTGTTGTCAGGTATGGCCTCCAAGACATGGATAAGTTCAGCCTTAAGGACAGTGGGAGGGGGGACAGTGATGCTGGGGACAGCGACTGTGACATGGGTCGGGAGTCGCCAATTGACCGGCTCCTCGGTGAAGGATTCAGTGACCTCTTTCACATGGATGCCCATCAGCGACTCCACCCAGGTGAGACGGGCATTCAAGTGTCCCTTTCATTGATGGTCAGGGGTCATTTTCTCTATGTAGCTGTGACCTATGGACCACTGCCATCTACCCACAGGGAGCCAGACCACTTACTCTAGGTCACTCTGATCCCCTGCCTGAGCAGTCTAGACTGCAACCCAGTCTCTCTTCCATTGCCTCTTGTGTCATTGAAGGATCTTCACAGAAATATGAATGAATTAGGCAGAAAGATGTGTTATCCAGTCTCAATCATTCATCAGTAACCCTCATTGTTTTTTTTTTTATTGCAAAACATCCAGCCTCTCAGCCTCCTTTTTTTCCTTGCCATTGTTTCTGCTCCCCATCTTAAAATAGAGAAATGTGTAGTACAATAGGCCAGGAGACAGAGAGTAAGAGAGAGAGAGAGAGAGAGAGAGAGAGAGAGAGAGAGAGAGAGAGAGAGAGGGAGCGCAAAAGAGAATGAGAGAGGGACTTGTGTCACTCATCTGTATGCATTTTCAGTTTGTGCACCATGAGTGACAGCTCAGTGCTTTCAAGTCTGAACTGAAGAAAATTCACAGTAATTGCTTTCAGAATGATGTTATTCCCCCCTGGAGGCCTCCCATTTTAGCCAGCTCTCTTAGTTGTTCTTGCTTTATGGAGAGGCAGAGAACAAGAGCATAGCATTGATTGGTGTCTTTTAACCATTTATGCGCCAGCCAGCTGCTCAGCCCCAAGCTCTTATGTAGGACACATTTTAGCACTGCTTTCCTAATGGAGATGCTTTGTCTTTAGAGTTTGTTCCGTTCTGTCCAGCTCTCTCCCTTGCTTTCTGCTCCTCTCTTTTTCTCATTCCTCCTTCACTTGTCCTATCTGCTCTTCTTTCCTGTCCTCTCCTATTTATTTTCCTCAGAGTTTCAGTCTCTTTGTTGAGTCTTTGACCGAACTTGAACATCCTATTAACCTCCATGTCTGTCTGTCTGTTCTTCCCCCGCAGCAGTGAGACTGTGCACTGAAGAATGCCGCATCCTAGGCCACTCCGATCAGTGCTGGATGCCCTCTATCCCGTCTCCGGCCTCCACCTCCTCTGACTACCGCAACAACATGTACATCCCAGGGGAGGAGTCTGCGCAACAAGTCCTGGTGGAGGAGGACCAGCAGTCTGTTGACTCTTCAGGCGACCGCAAGAAGAGCTTCTCCACCTTTGGCAAGGAGTCTGAGGAGGAGTGCGGTATTGGGGACTCTCTTCTCTCAGAGATGAACAGCGTGTTCCAGCGTCTCCTGCCCCCATCCCTCGATACATACGGCGAGTGCAACGAGATGGCTGAGCGTTCAGTCGCCATGGAATCCCGACGGGGCTTCCTGCCTGGCAAAACGTCATCATCGTCATCATCTTCATCATCTTCCTCCATGTATCCACAAGGGGTCGCCGCCTGGGCTGCCAACACGCACTTTCAGAATCCAAGCAACACATCGGGCAATCACATTGCCACCCCAACACATGGGCCTACCAATCACGTGAGCGCCACCACTCAGACACACCTGAAATGGCTCCCAGCAATGGAGGAGATTCCAGAGAACTATGAGGAGGATGAACTGGACAGTGTCCTAGGACACCTGCAGGGCAAACACAGTGACAGTCGCCACGAGCTAACAATGGATGCAGGCGAGCTTGTTGCTGAAATTAACAAACTCTTGGTCGATGTCCGCCAGAACTAGACCTCACTCCAACACAAAAACAAAGCAAACCTAGTGAAATGTGAAATTGCTCCCCCTCCCTACATCTTTCTGCTCTCCCTTTTCCACTCTTTTATTTGATCCGAAGGTGAAGAAATCAGAAAGAATAAAGCACTGTACCAGACATTCTGTGGCATTGATATTGTGAAGGTGTGTTTAAGTACTAATTACTTGGAAATGGCTTTGTTTCTCACGTTTTTATTTCTTTTGGTATACAGTGTACACATTGTGATTGTAACTACCTTTGTATTTTAAGAATACATTTTTTTACACAGTATTTATATATGTATGTTTGTATATACTACAAAAACAAACTGATGTCTATTTTTATATTTTACTGCATGTTATAAAAGATGTGTTACTGTGGTGTGTGTGTGTGCGTGTGTGTGTGTGTGTGCATTCACACGTGTGTGTGCATGTGGAACTGTATACAAACAAACATATTTATAAATTACGTTTCGACATGTGTATGTTTGTGTGTGTGCGTGTGCGTGACCGTGTGTGTGTCAGATTACTCTGTTAAATGCTGAAAATCAGTGTTCATATTAAGATATGTGTTGTCTGACACCACCAGTACTCTGACTGCCAGAAGAAAAAGTGAGAAAAGAATACATCCACGCCACAAACCTACTGGATGTTTTTTAAGTATAATTTTATTACAGCCTGTAATTGTCCATGTGTCTTTTTGTCAATCAAGAGTGAGACTGAGAAAAAAGAAAAATCTTGAAAAAATATAGATACTGAGAGCTCTGAAACTGTAAATGCCTTTTTTTCTGGCTATTTATTTGTTTGCCACAATACAATCCTTGTGCCTCCTACTCCTATCTGAGTCTTTATTTCCTGCCTCCATGTACTCCAGCTCCCCCTACTGCTAAGTGCAAGAACTCCACTCTTAGACCAATCCGGTAGAGGTCAGACTCAGCGCGGTCATTATGCTACTAATTTAATTAGCATAGACTTCAGTGGATCATGCCAGACAATTAATTTACTGACAATACTTACATAAAGCACTGATATGTCTGCCATGAATGGCCAACTGCACCTTATTCCCAGCCCATTTTATCTCAGGATTACTTAGGTTACTCATTCCCACCCTCTATCAGTACAGTGGAGAATCTGTCTCCTGTTTAAACAGATGATTTCACATTTTTACTCACAGATTATCATTGTCAGTGGTAATGCTATGCATCTGGCCATGTTAAACACCTGTTGGCATTTCTAATTCAATAACAGGCAGCTGTTGTGTTTTGGAAATAAGCCAGTGAGTATTCATCTATGCTGGCTGGCCATATGTGGGATGCTAACATGCTACCATTCCTTTTTGCTGCTTCCATCAGTTGCTTTCTTCATGGGTCTATTGCTTTTGGGTTTTGGTTGTGAGATGACCTTTTTGGCAGTGTAATGGGCCAGGATCCCTTGAATTGTTATTCACTGATGATGTACTGTATGTCTGACTGTCCTTGTCTCCCCCTGCCTGTGTGTTGCCTCTCTCTCTCTCTCTCTCTCTCTCTCTCTCTCTCTCTCTCTCTCTCTCTCTCTCTCTCTCTCTGCCTCTCTCACACACACACAAGTCCTCATGTCATATAATGAAGAGAAAAGTTGGTGAACATTTTCAAATCACCTGACTGTCTAAATTGGTCAAAATATGTGATCTGTGAAGTCACAAGCACATACAGTATAACTACTAATAAATAATGCATATAATGAATAATGTTTACAATTATTTACCAAAACAATTATTGTTATTAAATATAATAACACAAAACACAAATAAAGAAATAATAATAAACTGTTTACATTAAGCTAGTGGGAAGTTATTCTATATAGGTTTGGCATCCACTAGTTTACATCTGTTTACTTTAATGAATTGTCTTCAAATGCAGACAGTTTAGTAGGCTTAGTGTGGCTACACCTAAAACTGCCTGCCCAGGCAAGATGGCTCCAGGAGCACTGAATGTTTAAGTTAAGAAAAGATAAGGGGGTAGGAATACACGCGGAAGTTGAAACACCAATTTCCTGGCTGGTACCACCCAGAAAAGGCCCCAAAGCATGTAATTGGCTTGCTTTCATTTTAGTGTCACATTTACATGTGGAGCACCCTGTACCTCGATTTTGGCATTGTCTTGCAATAGAGAAAACACAACAATGTATATTATTATCTCCTGTGTCATGTTACTGCCTTGTAAGAAACTTTTATGTGTGACTATGCCAAGAGTGACATCACAAATTCAGCGACGGCATGTGACTTTCTTGGGTAACACTTTATTTGAAGGTGTCTACATAAGAGTGACATGAGCCTGTTATTAACATGACACGACATGTATCATGAACATAATGACAAACTCATAAACATCAAAGAGGTGCCATTAATGTTCATGATACAGACTTTAGGAGTCCAGATGTGTTAGCATAATATACACATAATCAAATAACTAACATTTAAAGTAATTTAAACACAATGCTTAGAAGCATGAAAGGATGGTCACGTTTTACAGACATTGGAAGGTTTCCGTCTGTGTCATTGCTTAATCTACTAGCCAAGTTACCATGTTTGGGTTCCTCAGATCAACATGCCAACGTCAGATAGGAGTATGCACTGTAGACACTGGACCTAACTGAAAACTGAAACTGAAAATCTAGATGGTGGCAAGAAAGAAAG
>JAVQKI010287602.1:0-10000 GCA_036025975.1 Nematalosa erebi
TATGCTGCTGACTTTGCTTTTGTCCTCTCTGTTTTCATAATTCAACACAGAGATGAGTAACTTTTAATATATTTTATGATAACTACAATGACAATTTTCAGAATAGCCTCAGATGTCAATTTCCAAAGGTCAAAACATTGGGTTAAAAACATCCAGGAGTACTTGAACATTGAAACTGATGGAACAAGTGGCCCCACCCTTTTTTAGCTGTCTGGATCAAAGTCTCGCGATGAAACATTTGTTTACCCCTGAGTGCGCGCGCGCTCTGGCTGGACGATTTTTTTCATACTGCAAGTTAGCCCGGTATTTTTTCCCCCAACTTTCAGAACCATAACTTGGACACGTTACATGCAATGCTATCTTGTGTACTTGCGTGTTAATATTATTTGGGTTTGAAGTGGATTCTGAACATCGTGGTTAGCAAACGAACCCCTGGAAACGGAGACGCAAGATTTTGCTAGCGTTAGCTCGCTAGCAAGCAAGCAGTTTGCTAACCATTTCGGTTGCAGACCCGCATCTTTTCTTTTCAGATAGAACGTTGTCATTTTCACAATGGGCTATCTAAAATTAATCGAGATCGAGAATTTTAAATCTTACAAAGGCCGGCAAATTATTGGACCTTTTCATAAGTTTACTGCCATTATTGGACCTAATGGATCAGGTATGTACTTCAAAAGCTAGCCAACCTTACGCACGGATCATGAATCTAGTACGAGGACTTCCCGTCAGGCCTTGTAGCTTTTTAGCAATGTAGCTAGCGCCTTGGTACGTTGCACTTTGTTTGGAGATTTTTACGAACTAGTTACAGGCAGATAGACCCTTAATGGCCTACTACTTCAGCACTGGGTAAAGTTGCTAATGATTTTGAGAAAACTAGTTTATGTGAGGAGGTGAATGTGGGTTGACTGCTAAGAGGTTAGCTAACATGTGAACGTATTTGGTCTGTCTTGGCTTGCACTGTTTGCATTTTGTGCGTCACTGAACATCACACAATGTCGTTTTTGGTCGAGCGGTGATGGGTTACTGAATGCGTAATAACTGTTATGTTCGGTTAAGTGTGTATTTGCAATTTTGTATCGCAGGAAAATCTTGCTATTGTCATTAGCTCGTTTCCAGAAAGCCGGAGCTACCACAATATTATTTACTGTCAATGAGTTAAAATGAGGTTCTTGTCCGTCTATGCTGAAAAGTTAATGTAAATAGTGATATCACATGTAATGTGCTAGGGTTAATGCCTGATCAATGACATCTTGTCTGAAACCGTGTAACGGTGGTGACATTGCAGTTATTGATTGTTGTCAGGGAAAGTATACTGATACAGGTCATGTTCTAGTTAGTGTATTTTCTTGTTGACAGTGCATATTATGTATGTCATAGTGTTTCATCAGATGCTTATGTGGCACTCTTTAGTAACAGTGGTTTTGCTGCTCTGGTGCCTGTAGGGAAGTCCAACCTTATGGACGCTATCAGCTTCGTGCTGGCAGAGAAGACCAGCAACCTGAGAGTAAAGACCCTGAAGGACCTGATCCATGGAGCCCCTGTGGGAAAGCCTGCAGCCAACAGGGCCTTCGTGAGCATGGTGTACCGTGAGGACAGTGGCGAGGAGCGCACCTTCAGCCGCATCATCATCGGTACATGACCCTTGCATAGCTAATTTGCCAAGAGAGCCTCTCAATTTATCATTTACACAGAGTTGTTAACTCACAGACATTAAGGCTATATGTGTTTTTGTTTTGTTTTGTTTTGGGTGTTTTGTTTATGGTCTTTTTTTGTTCATGGCATTAGTCTAAGTCTAAAATTTTATTTAGTGATGAAACGCACTTCAGAAATGCCTGGCCAGATTCATTTCACATCTTTTGCCCTTGCTGATATATTTGCTACTGTTGTCCTGCAGGCTCCTCTTCTGAGTACCGTATCAACAGCAAGGTGGTGGGACTCCCCGAATACAGCGAAGAGCTGGAAAAACTTGGCATCCTCATTAAGGCCAGGAATTTCCTTGTCTTCCAGGTAAAGTCATGCAGCCGAGAGTATTTGACTCAGAATGACTATCACAGCCTTTGCATTCTAAGATTAAATACTTTTTTCAGTTGTAAATAACTGACGGCTTTGTTGTAATACAGATGTAGATATTTCCTAATCAGTCAAATAGAATAGAAATCGTTGAAATAAGTTGAAAAGATGGGAGGCGGTTCTGTATCTGTGTTGACAAGACATGTCTCATCTCCTTTCCATTTTCTTGTCTTTATTCCAGGGTGCGGTAGAGTCTATTGCCATGAAGAACCCTAAAGAACGTACGGCCCTTTTTGAGGAAATTTCCCGTTCAGGCGAGCTGGCACAGGAGTACGACCGCAGGAAGAAAGAGATGGTGAAGGCTGAGGAGGACACACAGTTTAACTACCACCGCAAGAAAAACATCGCTGCAGAGCGCAAGGAGGCCAAGCAGGAGAAAGAGGAGGTGCAACCACTTGCATTTTGATTCAGTTGATTTGCCCATGATCTATTATTGTCTTCCTTGAAAATAAGTATTTGAATGGACATGTTAACTGTTTGTTTTTTTTTTGTTTTTTTTTTGTTCGGTCCTTGTGTTATACCTTCAGGCCGAGCGCTACCAGCGGCTCAAGGACGAGGTGGCTCGAGCCCACGTGCAGCTGCAGCTGTTTAAGCTGTATCACAACGAGGCCGAAATCGAGAAGCTGAACCGAGAGCTGGCCCACCGTAACAAGGAGATTGACAAGGACCGCAAACGCATGGACCGCGTGGAGGAGGAGCTAAAGGACAAGAAGAAGGAGCTGGGCAGAATGATGAGGGAACAGCAGACCATAGAGAAGGAGATCAAGTGAGTGACTTAAGGGGAGAGAGAGAGAGGGAGAGAGAGGGAGAGAGAGAGATCAAGTGAGTAAATAAAGGAGAGAGAAAGAGAGAGCTCAGATATCTGAAATCGATGAGTGTGAGCGGTCATATTCATATCCATGTTATTAAATTTGCCCTTACTGTCAGCTTTTAGATTTTGCATTGCTTGCATTTTTCTATAGAGTTCATCAGGTAGAGAAAAAAAATGTGGAGAAAGTGAGTTATTTGATTGAACAAAAAGACGATATATCCGTCGTTGGCCACACACATGAATATTGATTGGAGTGGTTCTGTGGTGTAACAGCTCCTCTGTCTGCTGTTCTATGTGATGCCTATGTTAAGATTGCAGAGAGTAAATTTGCGGTTGAGGAAGTAGAACCATACATCGCTTACTCTCTGAATTAATTCCTCTCCTCCTCTCTCTCTCTCCCTCTCTCAACCTTCCTTGTCTGCGCTAGGGAGAAGGATTCTGAGCTGAACCAGAAACGTCCACAGTACATCAAGGCCAAGGAGAACACGGCCCATAAAATAAAGAAACTGGAGGCCGCACGTAAGTCTCTGCAAAACGCTCAGAAGATGTACAAGAAGCGCAAGGCCGACATGGAGGAGCTGGAGAAGGAGCAGGGCGCCGTGGAACAGGCCCGTCAGGAGTTTGACGAGCGCATGGAGGAGGAGGCGCAGAGCCAGGGCCAGGATCTCCAACTGGAGGAGAACCAGGTGGGAGCAGAGATGGTTTACAAAGGATCTATTTGAAGGAGTTAATGTAAGATTTTAAGATCAGTACACAAAGTCAGCTAATGTAGTACAATTTTAGATAATAGTTAGGTGAAGCAGTTGAGAAAAAGTGAGAGGGAGGTTGTTAAAAACTCTGTAGGCATATAGTTCACATTAATATGATAACCCTCAGTTTGTAAGTTAGGGTCAGACTCTTGCTTGTCCGTGTTCTTTTGTTTCATGGAAAATACAGAACAATCTTTTGTTGTTCGCTGTATTATTAGTGTGCCCATGAGAGGCATTGAGTATTAGTGGTTTTCTTTACACACCAGTCATTAATGTTCCTTATTCCTCTGCTCCGTGTGTCAGGTGAAAGCATACCACCGTCTGAAGGAAGAGGCAAGCAAGCGAGCTGCCACCCTGGCTCAGGAGCTGGAGAAGTTCAACCGTGACCAGAAGGCCGACCAGGACCGATTGGACCTGGAGGAGAGGAAGAAAGTGGAGACAGAGGTATGGAGGGAAAGAGGAGACTGGTGGTTTAAAATCATTATTGTTTTTAATTGGAAATGACTTTGGTATAAAAATGTGTGTCTGTGTTTGCTCTCAGGCAAAGATCAAGCAGAAGATCAGAGAGATTGAAGAAAACCAGAAGCGTATTGAAAAGTTGGAGGACTACATCTCCACCAGCAGGTAGACAACATGAGCTACATGATGATACTAATGCTGCTGTTTTTCATATGAAATAATCAATGTCACTTGTCCCCAAATGCCCCATGACATTATCTACTGATTTTATTTGAACGTCTCTGACCTTATCTCTTTCTGCCATCACAATCTCTCCTCTGCTCTCCCTCCATTTTTCCACCCACTACTCCTCCTTTTCCTTTAACGTGTCTCCCTCTTCATTTGTCTTCTGTCCATTCTCTCTCATCCTTTGATCCTTGGTCCTCCGTCTCTCCCTCCTCCTCCATTCTTTCCTTCTCCTCTCAGGCAATCTCTGGATGAGCAGAAGCGAATGGAGGAGGAACTGACAGAGGAGGTGGAGTCGGCCAAGAGGAGGATTGATGAGATTAACATGGAGCTTAATCAGGTGAGTCTGTCACCCCCACTAATGACTCACGATCCTCCTAGACACTTTCTACCACCATCACTGCTGCTGCCGCCACACAGTCTGAGACCCATTCTGGACAGCTCGCTTTCTGACCCTAAAGAATGATCATTTAGTTCCCTTTTAGTCCTTTCTCAGTATATACATGTTTATGCAGCAAAGTCACTCACTAAAAACAATTAGCTGGACTTATACTCTATTATGAAGATAAATAGTTTGTTGAAGCAAAATTACATGGTAGGTTTAAAGGCGTTTTCTCTAATTTTCTTTATCTTGTTACCACCTGGAGGGTGTATTAAATTCTCTCTTGCTGTTTTTATGTGGCTTTCAGGTTATGGAGCAGCTGGGCGATGCCCGTATTGACAGACAGGAGAACAGCAGACAGCAGCGCAAAGCCGAGATCATGGAGAGCATCAAGAGACTTTACCCTGGATCAGTGGTAAGATTGTGTGTTTCTGAATCATTCAGGAAATCCCAAACCTTTATTGTGCAGCTGTGAATATGTCATCTAAATTATTACCTCTCAGTTTTATCTGATTAGTAAGCAAATGCGTGCTTGATTGCATCTTACTGATTTCGATGGTGAACCAGCCTGTGGAGCTGGGGCAGATTCACACAGTGATTTAACACTGCATGATGTCTCTTTCTCTCTCTCTCTCCTTTAGTATGGCAGACTAATCGACCTCTGTCAGCCCACCCAGAAGAAGTACCAGATTGCTGTGACCAAAGTCCTGGGCAAGAACATGGATGCCATCATTGTGGACTCAGAGAAGACGGGCCGTGACTGCATCCAGTACATCAAAGAGCAGCGTGGAGAGCCTGAGACCTTTTTGCCCCTGGACTACCTGGAGGTGACCGACTGCATCCTCAGTCATATGACTCAGAAGTCATATTTTGCACTATATGCTACTATTAAACTCACCAGTCAAATAAATTAAACAGTTTTGTCCCAATATTAACTCACTTTCTGTCAAGCATAAATAAGTACCTTACCATCTGTCACAGCCATCAATAGTGAATCAATTCAAATGTGTAATTCACATGGTCACATGGTTGATTTTAATCTAATTTACATGCAGAATTTTGATGTGTGGGTGAGAGTGGCACAAAGTTTTGCCTGTTGTTGTTATTATTATTGGCCGAGTAGCTAAAGCCCATAGGACAGGCAGACTGGTTGTTAATTCCAATATGCCTCCACAGGTGAAACCCACCGATGAGAAACTGCGTGAGCTGCGTGGGGCGAGGCTTGTGATTGATGTGATCCGCTATGAGCCACCCCACATCAAGAAGGCGCTGCAGTACGCCTGCGGTAACGCCTTGGTGTGCGAGAATGTGGAAGATGCCCGTAGAATTGCCTTTGGAGGCCCACACCGACACAAGGTACATGGTCACACACACACAGATATGTTTAACACTGTACAACTAGTTTTTTTTAATGTTTCAAGACACATACACTCATTCACTCAGTTACTCACTCACAAACACACAACGAAGATCTACCAACCAAGAGCTCTCTCATGTTGGGTCTGGTGGCTAAACCAGTTAAACTTTCTCCCCAGACTGTAGCCCTGGATGGTACCCTGTTCCAAAAGTCTGGTGTGATCTCTGGAGGTGCCAGTGACCTGAAAGCCAAGGCCCGTCGTTGGGACGAGAAGGCCGTGGACAAGCTCAAGGACAGAAAGGAGAAGCTCACAGATGAGCTCAAGGTAAGAGATCTGTGGAGCTCAAGTACAGAGCTATGCAGTGTCTACAACTCACTCATTAACGCTTTAGGAGGTGTGCTAGAGACGGGCGCTAGCGTCCGTGAATATAAGCCTTCTTGTTAGCATGTCTCCCTCACATATTCTGACTGTGCTTATCTACCAAACACATGTTATGTATGGACAAGGGGAAAAAAACTCTATCTAAAGGATAACCTTTCTACAAAAGCCACCTCCAAAACGATGTCTAATTCGCTGAATCTTTGTGTCCATCATCTGTAGGAACAAATGAAGGCCAAGAGGAAGGAGGCCGAGTTGCGTCAGGTGCAGTCTCAGGCCCACGGTCTTCAGATGCGACTGAAGTACTCCCAGAGCGACCTGGAACAGACCAAGACCCGCCACCTGTCCCTCAACATGCAGGTATTGACGGAGCACAGCACCCCCATCTGTTGCCCAGTGTAAAAATCCTGGACCCACAGGCCAACAAGAGGAGGCCGACATGGGCACCTACTGAGTCGTTGGTCAGTCTCCAAAGCACCAGAAGGACTCGACCACCTCAGTGCACTGCAATGCAGGCTGCTGCGGGTGTAATACTGGCGATTTTGAATTACAGAAATACTTACAAAATGAAATGCTGCTGTGATAATTGGATAGTCATCATGTTCAGTAGCTGGGTGATTAAGTTGATGGTATTTTTACTTCACAGACCTAATAGAGAATCTTTGTATGTCTTAAACCCAAAGGAAAAATCTAAGTTGGAGAGTGAGCTGGCTAATTTTGGGCCACGTATCAATGACATCAAGAGAATCGTCCAATCACGTGAGCGGGAAATGAAGGATCTCAAAGACCGCATGAACCTTGTAAGTGGCTAGAGCAATCACTCATTATGTTCAATGTCAAGTGGAAGATTAATAGTCTTGCCTGATTGTAACAGTAGAAGCACAATTTGCAATGACTGATGGATGAATGTCTAATTGTTGTCTCCTCTAGGTTGAGGACGAGGTGTTTGTTGAATTCTGTAAGGAGATTGGTGTCAGGAATATCCGTGAGTTCGAGGAGGAAAAAGTCAAGAGGCAAAACGAAATTGCTAAGAAACGGTGAGCACACACACATGCATGCCATCTTGGTTGTCTGATGGGGCCTTATTTGCGTGCATTTGCGACTTTTCCAAGCCATTTGTCTTGTTGAAGAGTTAGTCTGATCTCCTCTGTTGGGATGGCTGTGGTCTTTCCCTGACAGCCTGGAGTTTGAGACCCAGAAGACCCGTCTGGGCATCCAGCTGGACTACGAGAAGAACCAGCTGAAGGAGGACCAGGAGAAAGTGATCATGTGGGAGCAGACGGTGAAGAAGGACGAGAGTGAGATCGAGAGGATGAAGAAGGTAATTTAGGAAAATGGGGTTGGAGAGGAGGAGAATTAGGGGTTGCAGACTGACGATGAGGATGACAACATGCAGAAAGTCCTTGTGCCTAAAGCACTGCCTGCGGCACTCATCTGGAACTCCTAGAACTGTGCTTACAGATATATAGCTATTGTTTAAAGAACTCTCCTGGTTATGCAGAGGAGGGGGGATCCCAGAGGACAAGGAGAAATCATGCGCCATGTAGCCATCAGCAGATCCTCTTCGTAATTATGATCTCACACTCTCCCTCTCTCTCTTCATCCTCCCTCCCCTTCTTGTTTAACAGGAGGAGCAGAGACACATGAAGATCATAGATGAGACCATGGCACAGCTACAGGACCTGAAGAACCAGCACCTCACCAAGAAGTCTGAGGTCAACGACAAGAACCACGAGATGGAGGAGATCCGCAAGAAGCTGGGTGGAGCTAACAAGTAAGCAGCGTTAAAACAGGCCTAATTTCCTTAAGTCCAGCTAAACACAACATGATGCTGTGGATTTTGGATGGTTCATCTGCCACATCTTAACAGTGTTTTGTACTTGTGTCACAGCACCATTCCTGTTGCATTCCTTTACAGTGTAGTCTGCTGGTAATACATGATGTGCCACTGGTGAGGTGATGGGCAATGTGTCGTTGTGTTGTTCACAGGGAGTTGACCCAGCTGCAGAAAGAGGTGACTGCCATTGAGACCAAACTAGAGCAGAAGCGCAGCGACAGACACAACCTGCTGCAGGCCTGCAAGATGCAGGACATCAGGCTGCCTCTCAAGTCCGGAACCATGGATGACATCAGCCAGGAGGAGGTGTGTATACTGTATGTGTGTGTGTGTGTGTGTGTGTGTGTGTGTGTGTGATGTAAAACAAACACACACTCATATAGAAGTTGGGTTAGATATGAAAAGGCCTTATTCGATAAACATTTGTCATTGCTGTACAATAACATCCATCTGATCTGTGTGTAACATCTACCTGATCTATAAACCATGTCTGCAGGGAAGCTCCCAGGCCGAGGAGAGTAGTCAGAGGACGTCTAGTTCGGTCCTGGCCAAAGAGGCTCTCATTGAGATTGACTACAGCAACCTGTCCGAGGATCTTAAGGTAAATCATTAACAGAACATGGCCTTGAAGGTACAGCATGCTTCTCTGCCGGTTAGCTAACACACAAATAACTGTGTACAGTGTACTCTCAGATCTGCCGTATGTTTGCAATAGGCGTGGAATGAAACAAAGAGTTGATTTGAATGTTGAAGAGGTGTATCATCATTCAAAACAATATGAAAAACACTGTGTCATGCATTCAAAATGTGCTCTACTTCCAGTTCCTTGAGATATTCTGGGAAAAAGTAATTCTCTGTTGAAGACGATGAGCTTTTTTCATGTGAAAAGCAAAACAAAGCTAATTTTAAGTGGTGGGCTATAAAAAGTGATTTTATGCAAACCGTAAGGGTTTGTTGGATTCGGTTCGGCTTCTGAAACCATGGCCAACTTGTGGATCTAACTGTGTGTGTGTGTGTGTGTGTGTGTGTGTGTGCGCGCAGGATGCCCTGGCTGAGGATGAGATCAAGGGGGAGATGAACACGCTGCAGCAGCGTCTCAACGAGCAGCAGAGCATCCTGCAGAGGATCAGCGCTCCCAACATGAAGGCCATGGAGAAACTGGAGAGCGTCAGGGACAAGTTCCAGGAGACAAGCGACGGTAAGGCTGTGTGGTGTGTGTGTGCGCGTGTGTGTGTGCGCGCGTGCGTGCATGCATGCACATGAGACAGAAAAAAGAGAGAACAAACCTGTGTGCATGTCAGCCTTTGTGCTAGCGTAAGGATCAGCACCATGCAGGTTCATATTCCAGTCTTTGAAAAGACTAACATGTTTTTAAACTGCAGTCTTAAATAATTGTGTGTGAGCATTGGGATTGTGGAGTGAGAATGGAAGGTTGTAGAGGCCCAAAGATCTAATGCACTTGACCTGTGTAACCACATCAACCAGATGAGCTGCTTACACCCAAAGAACATTTTGAAACTGCTGGCAGATTGCCTCTGGTTGTTCTTGTGCTCAAGCACTTGTGTACATGTAATACAGAGTTAATTTTGTTTTTATTTTTGGGGGAGGGGCTTTAGGGTTGACATTTTTCAGAGAGAGAGAGAGTGTGTGAGTGAGAGAGTGAGGGAGTGAGATGGTAGTACATTTGGAATACTATTGTTACACTGCAGTCCTGTCAGGTGAGTGACCGTG
>JAVQKI010287626.1:0-10483 GCA_036025975.1 Nematalosa erebi
AATTTATGGCAATTTTGGTGATTCATGTTCACATGTGATTATATATGATACAGTAAAGCCAAAAACACACACACACACACGAAAGAGGAAGATTATACATGTTTTAAGTAGGGATGACGCTGTAACGAATTAAACCTCAGCAATAAATCAGGCCACTACCGTCCAGCTCGTGCTGAGGCATTAACAGAGGAGCATGGAGGCTGCGAAATACATCGTAGGCAAGCGACGCCATCTGGTGGGTGGTCAATTTAAATTCACCGCCATGTGATTTCAGCGCACAGTGAGTTCAATGTACTTGAATCTAAATTTCAGTTTTTACTGTTTTTCCTTTGGGCTGATACGGATGCTATTTATCTGCCAGGGATGCAAATAGATTGAGGGGGCGTATTGGGATGGAAATGAAACAAGTCTTTCTAGTTTAAAGTTGTCCAAAAGAGTATAATGATAATAATAATAATAAAAATAAAAATAAATAGGAATATCTATTGTTTGGAGAATTAAGTCGGTCTATTTGGACGTTTTTAGCCTCCATTAAAAAATATTACTCCCAGCATTTGTTTGTACTTGGTGGCGACATTGCTCCAATATTTCCCTAAACTCTGAAAATGCATAGGCCTACTGAGTGTCTTAACAGCAGTTTTAAAAGAATTATTTGCAGTTCACTTGTAAAAATGCACTATTTTTGGACAAAGCCTTTGCGCTGAATGTACTTTCAAGATTTCAGTGCCCAAACATTACTACAGAGAAGTGTCTTAAAGACTAATTGCTATTGTTGGCTGTACATATATACTCCAGGGGTTTTGCCCATCATGACCCTACACTCACCGTATTGACCATATTAAGCCTAAACCTTCAAAAGAGGCTCTGTATTGAACACCCCCAATATGCCGGCCCGCAGTCACCACCTCTGCACTTTTTGTTCAATTCATGATATTGGCTTTTGAATGCCTGTTTAGGGTCAAGTTCATTAAGACAAATATCCTTCAATCGTCAGTGTATTTAGTAAAAACTGTAGGCTATGTGTATAAAAGTTTATTTTGTTTGAGGAGACAATGCAGAAATTTGCTAATTGCAGCTTACAGAGGGCTTTGTAGGCTACATCCGGGGGGTTGTAGGTATTTGTTTTGAAGCAATGCGTAGAAGATAAAGCTCGTGAGAAATTGCACCTAGAAGAATAGATGTGCATGGACGTAGAGCCAGCTACATATTCGTGTATAAAATTTTATGTAAAATCTAAGTTTCTCACCGTATATCACAGAAACTTCCGTCAATACATGTTAGCTATGCGATGTGTCCATGGACTTTTGTCATATTACTGGAAAATATGTTTTTGTATCAGTTTAAAAAAAAAAACGAGTTTGAAATGTGTTTCTTTACCCAGTTTCCTGCCTGCTGTCCAGTCATGGTAGTACACAGAGGACTGAACAAGCACTGCTCAATCTCAGTCTTGCAGTTCAGAACCATTTAAGTGGACAGCGACAACTCGGCTGGGATTAAACCATCAAGTTCGCCGCAGCCAGAATGTTAATTAAGGCCGCATCGCTGAGCTGGCAGCTGGCAGTATGAGGTAGGCCGAAGCTATCCAAACTAATTAGGCTACCTATCACAGCTGCTTTAATATGCAATAGGCCTACAGTATGTGTTTTCTCCCAAAACTATAAAAATGTAAGAACAATAATAATCCCGACACATAACGACAATAACAGATATGGGGATCTGGGCACAAAAATGAATCACACTAAGCAGTCTTTGACGAATGAGTAGAATTTTTTTTGGTGCCTCTCAAATTATCAATATGATATCATTATGAACCAAAAGGCTACATCTTTCAGACATATTCTAGACAGAAGTAGCACACTATAATGTATAGGTAGCCTATCTAATTAGGCAAACAGGACATGGGAGCCCTACACCCCGGTCTTGGCTACAATCAGTGTTGCTAATGTTTGTAATCAGTCATTTTTGGGGGGCCCCCTTCAGCTTGGGGCCCCAGACATTTGCCTGATTTTGCATCCCCCGTTGCAACAGGCCTCATGTCACTGACGTGAATTGAACATGACATAGACATGGACTCAGTTTTCTTGAAGAAATTTTGTTTCAAACAGAAAAATGGTAAGGCCTGGTTGGTTCTTTGGTTAGTCAATAGTTTAGTCTCCAACTGAATAAATATTCTATTATTTTCAACTACCAAAACATCAACGCCTGACACAGTGTGGAATCAGTGAATTTGTTTTCTTTCAAAATTATTGAATAATAAAGTTAAACCCAATTGTCATAAGCCAACCATATTATTATAACAACGTTTTAAAATGTTTGTATTTTCGATCATGATATGGTTTGTACAATTTCGCCCGAGTGCATAATAAACAACCTATTGTGACGCTTGTTGTGACAAATGACGACAAATCTGCAAGTGAAGCCTTGTAATTGAAGCTTATCCAAAGGCTATGTTGAGAGGTTGGTTGCTTCTTCGAGTTTGCCATGAACAACCTGCAATCAGTGTCACCGTGTCACGTAGACTAGAGCTTCAAAGTCTATTTTACAGTAATGGCAGACTCACGATACATGGTTGTGACCACAAGGGGTCGTACTACACTTATTCAGCCTGTGTGCAACATTGTTATTTCTGTCGTGTAAATGTCACCACACATCAGCGTCAATCGATAGCAAGCCGCTCGAAACGTCTTAATTTGCTTGGAGGCTGTTTTATTTTAATGCACCTTTACCTTGATGCTCAATTGCTCAACAATTATGTCTCTAACCAACTACCAAAAGATTTGTTTTTGTTTTACTGACTCTATGGACCTAATGTTCTTACTGTTAATAATATAGTTATTATTCTTAAGTGCATTTACGAATAAAATATTCTGATTGGGGAGGGCTGGGAGAGGCGAATTTGGGGTTTCACACCCTCTCCTCGTATTTTTTCTTTTAGCGTATAGAGAGCGTGAGGAAACATAGCACATGCTCAGTTGTGGAAGAGTCTGCAAGACGGCTCCTCCCTTGTGGGTAAAAAAAGCAAAAACAAATTGAACAGAAGGGAAGACGGCGCGTACTGCAGAACAGTCAGCAGCTTTGGGACCACGCAAAGCCGTTGTCGGATTTCCCCGAGGGACGAGGAAACATAGGCTAATAGTGGCATAAGGAACGGGGTGAGTCTACAAGCACTACTCGCACCGAGGCATAGTAGCCCATTTTTGTGCTAGCACCATAGGTAATAGTAATATGCAAAATAGCCTATACTCACCTACAACACTTGTCTATACCCCCGCGCATTCAGACTGACAATCATCTGTCGTCGCTCCCCCCTTTGCTACTGTATAGATGATGCAGCCTACACCTTCATGGTTCGAATATAAACGTTCACGGCATGCCGGTCTCTATCGTCGATGATGTTGGGCGAGTGGTCTACATTTACGATCCCCCAAATTTAAGCCGTCTCTCATTTCCAGGCTAGCCTATTAAATCACAGACACATCTAACGTTACTGTGTATGTTAACTGGAATTTGAGAACTTGCACCCTGACAGAATTGGTAGCTTACATCTTGTGGTCAGATTTGTGTTGTGTTTTCTTTAAAGCAGATGGGACTGTGTCCATACCGCTGCGGTGTAGTAGAAGTGGAACCCCTTAGATGGATGGCACGCGAGTAGTGTTATGTTTCCCTTACAGTCTCTCCTCGTGTACAGTAGACTAGTGTATGACATGTCAATATTCTCATGATTTTAAGACAGTGAGTCTTAGAAAGCCATATGTAGGTGAGTCAACACGGTGTAAACGGTGGAGCTCTTGTTAAATGCAGATGTAAAGATATTTGGCTGTTGTCCATCCAGAAAACCCCTTGCTTAAAATTTTACTGCCATGGTTATGGCTTCTGGCCATAGCTTTCAAGTAGTTACATACAGCATAGAGACGCTGAATCAATCTTTGCTGGTCCCAGTGTCTCTTGCCTAAGCAAACCCCCTGAGAGTCTTTCCTGATTAAAGCTTGTTCAAGTATTGCACTTTATAATTAGGCTACCCGGCAGTAAATAAGAGTCCCAGAGATGGCACTTGATGAGAAGTGATGTATCGGAAGGACTTAAGAGCAGGGTTGCAAAACTTCTCAATACAACTTGTAAACAGTTGTCTAAAATATCAACAACACTGACAACTTACCTTGAGTTCCTTAGTCAACATAAACATTAAACCTTTGTTTATACACATTTAATTTCTAGCTTCCTTCCTCTTAAGTTGTTGCATACCAACAATATTACTTTTGGTTTCAGGTTTCACTGGAACCTGAAAGCCAAGTCTTTTGTTAATGCCCAGTGTGTGTAGACATGTTCTGCAGAGCGGTTAGGCTACTTCTTGTAATTGAGGAATAGAGTATTGACTCTGTCAGTAAGTCATAATCAGACAGAGACAACATGACCATGTCCCTTTGTTTATCCTGTATCTTTGTACTTTCACAATGAGAGTTTTCTGAAAGGTGATCGTAGTCTGGCATAGTTTAATCAACAGGTCTGATGGACCTATCACAGTTACTAATCAAAAATTGCATAACAGCACAGCTGGATGTGGTGCAGAAAGTTTCGCTTCACATTTTCCATACTTTTGACTGCATTACGTGCCAAGAGCAGAGACAATGAATTTGTTCCCTGCACCAAGGAAACGATAGGCCTATAAAATGGAAGCTACTCAGAGAGAAAAACACATTATATCCTTCTCTCCCCAGGAATGTGTCTAATTAAAGACACACTGCAGAGAGTGGCCTGATTCCAATCAGTAAACAGGCACATTTCATGACAGCTGTGTTTTTCCCCATTATAGAATACTGCATAGGATTGCTTCCTTGTCTTCATTGCACTCCTTAATATTTGATGTCCATTGTTTTGTATGGTCAGCCAACTGAATACAGGCTTCCTCTTGTGGGAAGCTAAAAGCTTCAAGGCCATTGCTTTGTACTGTTATTGCAGAGTTGAGGTTTTTCACATGATAATTGAAACCAGGTCTTCTGGGAGAGCGTGGAATCACCCTGGCAATATCTCTCAAATGCTCTAAGAATTGTTGCTGTTTCTTCACTTCTTTCTCCTGGCTTGTGTTGCTTTGCCATGTTTTTGACGGCAAACATATAACAAATAAATGTGGTGCCTTGCTGACTTTAAACTAGTACTGGGAACATTCCGGAAGGAGGATGCATTTTGTTCCAAAGTTTTGTGGGCTAGAAATATCTGGCAGCACCTATTGGAAACAAGCTCAGTTGTAGTTAATGGGAACAACACTCAAACATGGTTCTCTGTAGGGAAGTAGTCCTGTTCTCTCTCAGAGCCAGCTAGAGCTACAGAATGACCTCAGTGTTCTCCGGTGCTCTCGATTCCGAGGGGAACCCCAGAGCCTGAGTCGCTCTTGATTTATGTGTGTTTGTTGGCTGTCTGTTGCTTTGCAGGTGGCAGTATGTTTTCCTCGGTGAAGGGCTTCGAGGGCCAGCAGTACTCGGCCTTAAAGAGCCAGTGCCAACAGAGCGGAGGGCTCTTTGAGGACCCACTCTTCCCTCCAACAGACGCCTCCCTGTTTTACCAGGGGAACCGCATCGGCAGGGTCCATTGGAAGAGGCCAAAGGTGAGTGAGCGTGTAGAGATAAAAACGTATTATCCAGTAGGAAATTCTAGGATATTCTGGCCTCCTTTCCCCTGTTGAGCAGATGAGAAGCTCCCTATTGGCCCTGAGGTTATAAACACTCAAAGAAGTACAAACTCTAAGGTTTATAATTTTTTTTTTGTTATCATGGCCCGTTTAATTAATTACAGAATGGGAAACAATGGATGAGATCTAACCATGAATTTGAGTATGCGGTTACAGGAAGGGTGGGTGTTTGCCCATATCTATGACCTCAACACAGAAAAAATATCAGCTCATAAATTGTCCAAGCTAGAGATTAAAGAGTGTTTACAATTTCTTTATTTATGATTGGGCGGGGAATGTTATTTCGTCCAGGCCTTTCAACTTAGGTTGTGACTAACAGAAGCAAGCGATAGCTCACCTGTTTTTTGTCATAAAAAGCCTGTAATTATATCACTTTTAAAGTTTTTACACAGAGAAAACTAGATCAAGTTGTCAAGTACTGGATAAAAGACTACCTAGTTGTTTGACCTTATTGTCTTTACTAATGAATACAGGATTATAGTGGAGTATAACAGTATAACAGAAGTGCTTGAAACTTTGGGTGCCACTGGATCCCAACCTTGTTCAAATAGCTTGAGTACGGTGTGTTAGTGTTTCAGGTCAGAGGTACTGTAGAGGGAAAGGTAAACAGTGCTGTGTGTAGTGAAATCTATCTCCGTGATCATGGTCAGATGTTTACATTCTTTAAAAGTTCAGCTTTGAGTTTTTGATCACTTGTAGTGACCGAGCAGAATCCAAGTCGTGTACGTGGTGTGCTTTCAGCAGTTGCAGTTTTAGGAGTTCCAACCCTGTTCTCTAAAACAATAATATTTCCGTCGTAGACATGACAGGGCTGGAGCCAAATGTTGAAGTTATTCTTGTCTCGTTTCCGCTGATAACCTAAAAGGTTCTGTCCTTTTAAAACATATCAAACAAGGCACCGTAGTTAACTCTTGCTCTCTGGACCTTATCATTGATGAATTGTGGCTTTTTAGAGGAACTACCAAGAGAAGGGAGTTTTGCAGAACAGACATGCATGTTTGACCTTTATAAAGGGTCAGTGTGTAGACACTAATCTTGAGACCATGGGTTTTTTTTTTTTTTTAGTTTTTAGTGAGCTAGCCTACATTGAATTTCCTTCAGCACAGAAGCAGTGTGGTGCCCCTAATAGTAAAGCCTTACAGTACTTAGTTCCATTATGTTTGGGATAACTGCTGCCTAGGTGTCCCGATATAGAGGAATAATGGGAGAGATGGAGGCAAAGAATGGCACAATGCTTATCTTATTTAATTAGTTTCTTTAAGCAGTAATTTACCAACAAAACAACTGTCGCGTAATAATGTAAAAAGTTAGTGCTGTTTTGAATGAAAAGGCTTTGCTACCCTCATGTTCTGAGATTAAACGCTTCCTGTGGGCTTTTTCTCCACCCTTGCATCACAATGAGTTCATTTATCATCAACATGAACAGAGACGGCTAAAACCCAAGATGTATGTGTGTGTTTGTGTGTATGTGTGTGTGAGTGTGTGCGTGTGCTCTATGCGTGTGTGAGAGAGAGTAAGAGATAGACATGTCCCGTCTATATCAGTGATGAGGGCATTAATAAGGCTTAGGTGTGCCATTGAAGTCATTCTGTGGA
The DNA here is from genome assembly GCA_036025975.1 of Nematalosa erebi. NCBI lineage: Eukaryota > Metazoa > Chordata > Actinopteri > Clupeiformes > Clupeidae > Nematalosa > Nematalosa erebi. Next base: position 7,279 of record JAVQKI010287626.1, read on the forward strand.
TGGGCAATTCAGAACCTGTATCACAATATCTCTTGTGATATTGCCAGTATTAATAATACAGACAGTCACCACTGTTCACAACCACAAGTCACAGTTATAGTAGTGGGAGCTGTGTAATCACAAAAAATGTGTCTACTGTAGAACAAGTCTTCTTTTTTTATATGCTGTCATTCTACTATGCATGTGAGCCGTACTTATGAGTTGTTTATGTAAACATGCTATGGACTATAGCAAATATTGTCATATGACAAATTCTTACCATGGGAAGGAATTCACACAACATAAACAGACTCGTCCCTTACTGAATTACTCGTGGAGGGGCTAGGAGTAGATTACTCATCTGGTGTGAAGAGAGGCTCCAGCCACGCAGCGTTTTTGTTTGATTTTCCTGTTTTATAAGATGATTAAGTCTTCAAGGTGCCCTGCGTCGTCAGGATAAAGAGAACGATTCGATGGAGGCTGCAGTGCTGAGAAATGTGCACTAATTGAAGTGAAACCTCATCCCTGACACATTTTGGAACTTAGCTGAACGGCTAAACCCCAACAGACTGCACCAGGCTGGTGCCATTTTGTTGTTTAAGCGTTACTGATTAGGCCTGTGCAGTGAAAAACTGTCTGTTAACTGCTTGGCCGCAGCGTATTATTTTTTAAATAGCTCCAGTGGCATTAAATTTGACAGATGTTCTCTTTAAAATATGAACGTTAACCATTTTTAACCATAGATTTGTTGATGGTCTTCAAAAAAAAAACAGAACAAGGGATTGTACCAGCAGTCAAAAGACATACTAGCACTAATATTGCAAGGTATAGGCCAAGGAGTTTAACAGTTAACATGACCTCAGGTAATTTTGGGCATGTGACATATGGACACAATTCAAATAGACACAAATAAATGGCAGCAGGATTTCTTCATGGAGAGCTTTGGAGTACCTTAGGGTTGATTTTTATAGTATGTGTTCATGATGTATTAGAAACCGAAGATGATTGAAACTCAGTGCAGATCTAAGCTTAGCAGTCTTTCACATCACCATATCAGCATATGGATGCTTGTGTTTACTACAAACAAGAAATTCAGTGGCAGTGGCAGTACCGTGCGCAAGGCTATGTATTGCATTTTATTAAAGGCATACTCCCCCTATAGTCACCAGTTTTTATAATTTTTTTAAACTAATACCAACCTTGTGAATTCTTATCAATACATGTGGATTAGAATAGTAACCAGCAATGATAATTTTCGTAGTGATGTGTGACTGACAAGGTAATAAAGGCGTGGTTTCATTCAGTTTCTATTTCATTGGACACCAGGGGACCATTCTCATCTTGCATGTGCTGTAACTCTGAATCGGCGATGAAGAGAGCCTTCATTCAGCCATCAGAGTGACTATAATAATGCTGGTAAATTAACCTAAAAGCAGCAATGTTGCCTGGTGTTGATTTAAATGTTATTGATCCATTTTGATTCAAGATGTTTTACATCATGGATTCAGTAAAAAGAACTGGGTCATGTTGTAAAGCATTCATATGTTACTGCACAAGCCTAGCTGCCTAAGGCATTGGGCGTGTGTTGCTTCGCAAGTGAGGAAGGCGAGGAGTTATTTGACTACCGCTCTGCATATATTGAAATAATGTGCCTGGAAGTTTCCGTCACCAAGCCCGTATTAAAATGTCGCCTCTGATGCAGTATTTTGTCTTTGTTTAAGGTGGGTCAGTGTTGTAGGTGGAGTTTTTTTGTGGTGATACTCAACAGGTGTTTCTTCCAGCAACCTCTCCCCTAATCACACACGTGCACAATTCTTAGGCCTTAGAGTCCAAAGACCCAAATTGCCATATTACCCCATAATGGGGGTGCATGTGAAAAGCCAACAATGTACAGTACTCTATGTCACCAAGACAGGATGCAGTTCTCTCCTAATATTTCCTGTTATTATGGTAGTTGTGTTTAATACTTCCCCTGTTCTTCCTAGTCCTGATTTGGCAGCATATAGCAGAATGGAAATGAAACTGTGTGGGTGTCCATGAATCTGCTTTGGAGAGATGATCAGGGACTCAGTTGGGATGACCCATTATACCCACCCAGGCTGAGTTATTGGAACTTATTACAGTATGTGGTCAGTTCTTAGGCAGCAGATAGAGAATAATTTTGGAGACTTGTCTGCATAAAAGAATGTCTTTGATGAGGTTTTTGTTCTTTTATTTTTTTATTTTATTTGAGAATTTTTTTTAAATGAAAGTTAGTCAGTTTTCAGGACCTGTAAAGCCATGTTTGGCCAAGCGCCACTGGATAGTCAAACTGGTTTCTACTCTAGTCAGGGCAGATATAGTGTTGCGCCACACCACCACTGAGGCTCCAGCTCCAGTGTACTGTACGTAAGGCTCAGAGAATGAGCAGTTTACTGGGTGTGCATATAATCACTCCATAGTGCGCTTGTAGTCACTCTCTTCTCTGCTGTTTAACAGCTGCTACCGTGCCTTTCCACTCACTTAATGAAGCTGAAAGCGATGGAGAGAGTGTGTAAGACTGAGAGAGAGAGAGAAAAAAGAAACAGATAGAGAGAGAATTGTTTGGCAGTGAAAGGTCTCGCCCGAAGCACCATGAAATGAGAATCATGTGTGTGCTGTTCTACTGGCCAAGCCCTGCGCAACAATGACTGCCTCTGTGTGTGTGTGTGTGTGTGTGTGTGTGTGTGTGTGTGTGTGTGTGTGTGTGTGTGTGTGTCTGTGGGTGTGTGTGTGTGTTTAAGGGCCAGGAAAAGTCATGCGTGAGTGAGTGTGTGTGTCTGAGTGGGTACCACTGGCTCCATGCCTACTCTACACCTCCCCGGAGAAACGTCCCTGATTTAGTTTCCATGCTCATTTAACACTTCCCCTAATAAACTAGCCAGCTGACACACACACACACATAAAGAGGCTCTGTCTTTCTCCCCTGCTTCATTTAATTGTTTATTGACACGGCGATTTGTAAACAGGAGTGTGTTTGCATTGATTGGACTCTAATTGCCTCTCATGCCCAGTGTTCCATCCACCACACACCACCACCACACACCACACACCACACACCACACACCACCAACACACACCACACACACCACACACACACCACACACCACCACCACCACCACCACCACCACCAACACACACCACCACCACCACCACCACCACCACACACATCATACACCATACACACATCCTACACATCATACACCAT
>JAVQKI010288058.1:0-12439 GCA_036025975.1 Nematalosa erebi
CTCTCGTTGAAGGAGATAACGCTCCCTGTCTCCACCACGCTTAAGAGGTTTCACCAACTCAATACCTTGAAATTTCAAAGTACAAACTTCATGACCTGATTCATTAAAATGCCTTGCTATAGATGACTTGACATCATGATTTCTTATATTGCTTTTGTGTTCGTTTATCCTTATCCTTAACTCTCTTTTCGTTTTACCGACATAGCAGAAACCGCATGGGCACTTCAATAAATAAACGACAACGGGGTCTGTGGGCCATCACACAGCAGCAGCTCCACTGAGCTGGAGCCTGGCCAGCAGCGGCAGAGCCGAGCACCAGCACCACGAGGCCTCAAGGTCCACGTCTAGCACAGCGCTGCCGTACTGGGCCGAGGAGAGAGGGATGGCGCAAGAGTAGTCAGGAGAGAATCAGCCAACGAGACAAGCGAATGAGGTTAAAAGGATTGAGGAGGACATTTAGAAAGGGCAGAGGACAAGAGGACAAGAGGAAGGACACAGGAAGAACGTGCGACAAGTAAACCAAATCAAAACATGAGTGGAACTTCAGATAAGTTGCCCTCTTCCTTTCCTTTCGGTTGCGCTTTCACGGCCTCCGATCACCTTTAAAGGGGAAATGGCCAAGCGTAAATGAGCACTGGTCTGCCAGGAAAGCAGATAAGCAGTGCTCAGAGTAAAATAAGCCATCTGGGGGCCGCCTCGTCCATCCAACAAGCTGAGTGGTGTGGGGGTGGAGGCGTTGGACAGGGGTCGAACTTTCCTGCTTAAGCCGTTTGTAAATTCTACCAGTCAAAGCATTCTTTTCCTTGCTGGTGACCGCCTTGCTCTCACACTCACCTATACTGGCAAAACACTGTTTAGCAGTGTGGCTATGACTTCGAAAGGTCACAGTCTTGATAATAGGAATGAGAAAGCACAAAAAAGATTTAAACAAGAATCACAAGACCTTGCAATGGAGGTTTATCAATTGCTTAGCCTTCACCTCAGCGGCCACTAGAAAAGGGCCTTATCCTGCGTGAGGCCAGGCTGGCGCTTCGGGCCGCCAGCGCTCCAGATAACGATCCCTTTCAGGCGACTCCTGGGGCTCTAGCCAGCAGCCTTTATCCAGCACACAATGGAGCCTGACCTCGGCAGGGGACGGCTGGAGAGGTGGGGCCACACTCGGACGGATTCTGAAATGCCCAGCGAAAAACTGCCTAGCTACCCACCCTGGCATAGGAATGGCATTACCAGCTACCGACTGGATTTCAACATGGCCATTCAATATACAATACACCTTGTGCTGGCTGTATTCGCTAAGAATGAACAGCAAATAGTGTTGAACATCAACACTCTGACATGGTGGCATGAAGAACAACATGGCTGTGAAATGATACACACTGCTATGGGATGAATGAAGGAGGACATTGCAAGAGTGGGTATAGAGACTTTTAAAAAGAAATAAATTGGGACATGCTGCCTTGCTAGTACAGGGCCAACAGTTTAACATCATCCTTGCCAGTGGGCAGAAGAACAAGGTTAGCAATCAGTCTGCATCTCAATATCTGTTGAAATATTTTATGAGAGTGTGAGTATATACCGCACCAATATGACACATCAGTTCCCACTGCCTAGAAGATGTCACAGCAGCCACTCTGGGTGAAAGATAGGGGATTATGACTTGCATATTGTAGAGACATCATGTTTGATATGAATCACCTTTATAAAGTAGTTCTGGATAATTATTTTGTGTATGTTGGTACCCCTAATCAACTGAAGGCAGGCCAAATCAGTCTAGACGTTTGGTATGTTCATCTTTTTTTCTAACTGCAAACAAAAAATGGTGAGGCCTCTCCACTGCTTAAGAGAGTGGGAACTGACTGAACCTGCATGGAATAGGTCTCACATTCCAGGCAAAGTGCTCCACAATTATCTCCCCAAGCGGCTATCTGTGGGATTGACCCCTAGGCAGGGTCAGCATGTACACATGTTCACTGTGTTTGATGTTTGGGCCTTCACTCTCAGGGTCACTGAGATGTGTTCCCTCTCACTATTTATCACGTGGCCATACTTGTGCCCAGTCAGCAGCACAGGCACAGAAACACATTCTTCTCACTGACTTTGCCTTGTTAAACAAAAGCCTGGAGATTGAGTGGGACGTTTGCTTTAGCGTTTGTTCTCAGCTGGGCTGCCTGTGTGGAAGTGACCTGAGATAGTGTGGTGGAGGAGTTTAGGTTGGGCCAAAAGGGAAGGGGAGGACACCTCCACAGGACTGTTGACCCTTAGGTGCTGAAGTGAAACTAAGAGACACAGAGAGGCTAAATCAGCATTTTGGGGCGAAAGACTGACCTGGAATAATACTAAATAAAACTTTCACTCATGTGTCTTTAGAGTTGCAGTCTGTAAACACTGCTTGACATTTGCTCTCTGTGGGTTCCTCACATTCCTCACATTCCCTGTAGGGCGGCATGTTCCCTATGTCCTTGCCTGCTTGGTAAGTGTCACTCATTCTCTCGCTCTGTCTATGTCTCACACACAGTTAGATAGAGAGACAGACAGCACTTTTCAACTTAACACACTTGTCCAAGATACCATTAAAAAATATATTACAAATCCATCTTCATACCTATAGGGCCTCCTTACACAGAGCCCCCCCCCCATCCCAGCCGCTTCTCTGAGTTAGACCGGACACATCCCAGCGCCAGGCACTCACAGGGGAAAACACAGACTGATCTGGCCACAAGCGCTGACTGGACCAACCTGGGCCTTTCCCTCACAGTTCAGCCAGCATGCTCTTTTCAAAACACTGATTTACTGGGCAGCAGTGCTGCTGCTGGTGACAGTGCTAAAATGGATGGCTGGAAGAGGAGGGAAAGACGACACTATGATAAGAAGCAGCAATGAAATGAGAGATGGAGAGAGAAAGAGAGAGAGAGGGAGAGAAAGGGAGAGAAAGAAAGAGAGAGAGAGAGCGAGAGAGAGAGAGGAAGAGAGGAAATACAATGTGACTGAACAAGACGGGCAGGCTGGCCCAGTCAAGAGAGCATTGTCACACTAACTGCCTCTTCCTGTCGTTCCCCTGGCTCGGCTGCGTACTTTTACCTTATAAGGAAATGCTGTTAACTGTCTGTCACTATGCTGATGATGTAAGTCAGCAAGGTGCCACCCTCCCCGCTCCCCCCTCCCCCCTTCCCCATCACCTCTCTCTCTCACTCTATTTTTCTTGAACACACACACACAAGCATGCAGGGCAAACATCACCTGATTAAACTCAGCCACCACACCTCTCTCTTCTGGCGCTGTTTGTTTGAAACTTTCTTAGCCCAAAATGGCACCGCTGCCTCTGTGTGCCTCCCTCAGTGCCTCTGTCCCAGCCCTGTTTGTTTGGCTAGAAATGCTGGAATGTGAAGCACGACACCCCCATCAACAAACACACGCTTAGTTTCTACAAGAGTTTCCAGTGAGCCAGCAGAAAACGGGCGAAGGGTATGCACCAGAGAAAGAGTGCTTTAAAAAGAAACCACACAAAACAACAACAAAAAAAAAACTGGCTTACTCCCCACTGAAAGTCAGTTTACTGCACCCAGAGAAAGAGTATAGATAAAGGTCACAGTGAGACACTCAGGAATGCTTTGAGGAAGAGAGCACAACACGTGACCCTGGATCCTAGCCTGACATGCCCTCTTTGGAAGTCCCATGTGGCTCTCAACTACTTACAGTGGTCATTAGTCAGAGTGGAGGGTGTGTTAGAGAGACAGAGACAGACACAGACAGACAGACAGACAGAGAGAGAGAGAGAGAGAGAGAGAGAGAGAGAGAGAGAGAGAGCGCTGGTGGAAGGACTGAAGCAGAGGAGGAAGTGAGGGTGAGTCTAAAAGCTTTTGAGGAGGTCCAGTCACTGCAGAAGTTCCTCTGTTCCTGTTTGTTCCAGTGCGTTTCCGCTACACCCCCTCCTCTTCCACATCCAAAGACATTCCACAGCCCAGTGAGCCCTGTGTGACTCAAATGGTCCTGTGCACACACACACACACACATACTTTTTCTCACATAAAACTAACCCTGTTGCACCAAAAAGCCAGCATATAATTGGCCCTTACCCAAGCTACCAAAAGACCTGTCTATGCAGCACATTTGCAAAGCCAGGAAAAAGACGTGCTCCCAGCCCTCAACTTTACCCCATAACCCTCTGAACTAGCAGTCTGCATCTTGAGCGCGTCATCTAGCGGGCTCCCTCATGGCCTCCATTCTCCCCCAACAAGGGAACAGGAAGGGGGAAAGACTGAAGGGGGGGCAAGGAGGCTCTTACTGGCCATTAATCCTCTCAGCCGCAGCAGCAGTGGAGGAGAAGGATTTGCCCCACATCTGTTTACAGGGGGCAGATGCTGGGCCAGTTCAGACAGCCCCCCTCCTATCTGTGCATTATGCACAGCCCCCACTAGAACATTCTCACAACACAAGCACTGATTGACAAGTGAGGCTACTGCTCGGACCACTAGCCACTCGTGGAGCGTGAGCATCTCTGCAGAGAGGTAGAAGAGAGGTAGGAGGGTCGAAATGGCTCTTTAGACAGCCATCACTGTAACCTTCCATTGACTGATGCTACGGGGCAGCATGGCCTCTCCTCCTAAGACAGCCCAGGCCTGTTTGGACTTTGCCACAAAGGACCAAACATACGTACTCATACACCAGTACCACCATACCAATATACCAGTACTCAGAAACGAGACTGAAAGGGTTTTTGGCTCAAGTCCAAGCATCATGCCAGGAGGAACTAGAACTGCTAATCACTATCCCATTCTCATCTCAGTGGGGAAGTACAGTGATGGTGATTATTTGGAAATCACACCAACAAGTACCAAGAGCCAGCTGCAATGTCACTTTTGTCGTACACTATGGATGAAGCTGTGAGTGTGAACACAACTGAATTTTGCCTGTCACTTTGGAAATTTAAAAGCATGACATACTCACACTACCATAGGACACAGACAGAATACTTTTTGCAAGATTTAATCAAGATTTTCTGTGATGCTAAGATTTGAAAAACTTAATCTGGAGGATTATGCATCATCAATGAGGTGAAAGAGGAAGACAGAAGTAAAATGTCCACAGCTGCGAGCAAATGTGCCTGTTAGCCACCTCATGGTCTCTCCAACCTGTTTATCAAGTAAGAAAAACACTATACACTTTAACACTCTGTCTCTCACTCACATTCTTTCCACCTCTGATTTCTTGTCCATATTTATCTAACTTATCCATTTGATAGCATTCTTCATGAATGTACATGGCTTAGTCATTCAATCCCTTCATGTTCTGGCCTTCCTTTCCTTCTTCACCCTCCCTTTTCCACTCATTCTATCAGCAGTGTACACCCCTCCCTTACGCATTCACTATTCTTGGATCCCTCTTTTGTACTCATTTACTCGATGAGGTCAGTCATTCTCTCTCTGTCCCTCCATTACAGTCTTCATCTTTTGCCTCAATGCTAGCAGTGGTGTCTCATTCAAACCTTAGACGCAAGTAGACACAAACTAGACGCTCAACGCTTCACGCTCAAGGGAAAACCACAGGATACAAATAAATGACCCATGTTAATGTGTGGTTAAATAAAAAGCAAAAATATCACCTTGTATTGGTGCAGCAAAGGCAAAAACAGCACTCACAAGCCCAAGTGCAGCACATACAGCAACAGTGATGTGAGAGCCTCACACCACAGGTTGCACGTCATAGATAGTGGCTTCATCAGGCAAGAGCCAAATCTCTTCAGTGAAGAACCTTGGACCTTTTATGTGGAAGTTTTCCAAGAGGTGGCAATAGGGCTTTTAATGAGTGTCAGAAACATTCTCCTGTCTGACTGTCGAGTCACAGTACAACCAGGATCACCTGACACTTCAGCTCCTGGACCCCTCGGAATGGGGGGTTGGGGCTTACTTTGTGTCTGTGTCCAACAAACAGGGATACTCTTTTTCAGGAGGGTTTCAAATCACACAGGGATGAAGACTACACCATAGCTCTGTTCGTCCCTCAAACACACATAAACACACACACTAGGTGGAAAGAGGGAAATAAAATATCTAGGCCCAAATCCTAGAACGAGGCTTGTATTCCCGTGCCTGTGCTAATCCTCTTATAAACAGAGCTTTTGTCTGAGCCCTGTGCACTTAAGAGTCTTTCACTGCTGCCTTGGACATAAGGGAACAAACAAAAGGTCCAAGGACAGTGAAAGTGTAGCCTTTCGTGCAGGCAGCCCACTTTGAACATGGACTTCAGGCTGCCAAAAAAGGAACTTGTTATGATAAGGATGGAACCTTTACAACCTTCATGACACCTCAGCTTCAAGGCTGTTCTGTGTTTCAAGTAAGAATAAAAGTATTCATATGACTACCAATGCTTATAGGCCAATATGATCAGCAGAGTGGTAAATTTTCATAAATCAAGGAAAAACTTAAGATGGGTACCATCTATGATCTTATCCCAGAATGCCAAGGCAGCTGGCCCTGTACTGCAGTGTAATCAGAAGAGCCATCACACAGGCATGTGAGGATTAATAAGGGCTCACCAGAAGAGGGACAAGAAGGAGAGCAAAATCAATCTAAATTGGCTGGGGATTATTTACATGGCTCTTTCTCTTGTGGGATCAAACTCTGAGGCTGTATCAGCGAAGTAGGTTACCAAAGGAGTAAGAGATACCACCCCTCAAGGAACACTAATAGAAAAGATGTTGACTCACTGTATGTGATGTGATCTAAACAGTCTAAACCTAGGTTTCTACTTTTGAACTCCTTGAGTCTGCGCTCTATTTCTGTTGGATTGTGCTGAAATGAGAGCAGGGCTTTTTATTGGTTGCACTGGTGCACCTAACTTTTTTCACAGCAACACAAAAATAGAGGTCAGAACAGAAAAAATACTCTGGATGGGACGTTGCAGAGGTTTGTGCATGGACAACCGTCATGTACGAACTGGTATGTGTGCGACAGCCCAAGATAAGAGTAAGAAGTCCAAATGTAAATGTCACATGTTTGTTCATGTATTTTGTGAGGCCAGTAACTGACAAAACTATTACATACTACAACTATTTTGATTGCATGGGGCAGATCTTAAGTTGCATCTGTCACATCCTGGAGACGTTTGAATCTGCAGCACACACATCATTGAAAAGGCCACTGCAGTAGAACTGAAACAGCCTTCAGCCTACTATTCCCCAGTCTCTTTGCTGTTTGCACAGAAATCTGACAATTGTATTTTCGACTGGAACTGAGCTCTCTCACATTTTCTTGCTGAAAGGCATCCATCAGTTGTAAGACTGAAGAGGCCTGCAAATTTAATAGGCAACTACAGACTGCTCATAGACACCCATCCCTTGTTGTGTATATTCAGAGTATGTCAGGTTAAACAACGACAGATACATACTTATATTCTTATTTTTACGTCAATATAAACGACAGACACTGTCAATGCGACAGCTGCGTTATAGCTGCAACAGTGTACAAGCTTTAGGAGAATGGGCCAGTTGCAGGTATGGCCAGCATGGTGTCAGTTAATGTCTGAAGTGCTAGGTCCCAAAATACATCCTGCTTCTGTGAAGCAACAGCAGCAAGCTTTCTTTTTTGGGAGGAAGTGTCACATGCAGAAGGTGATGCTGACACACACACACACACATCCCCCACACTGAAACACTTTAACAAACTATGTGCACCCAACAGAAAACACTCTTTGACTCACGTAGGCCCCGTCACACACATCCACTTGCCCTTAGTCTGCAAACAGCACCATAATACACTCAGGGACAAAGGGAGGGAGAGTTTCCATGATCAAAATGAATAAATTCTCTCAAATCCCACTGAATCTACAAAGTGACTTGTTGTTTTACGGGATAGAAATAGCAGAGGGGCACCCAAAAACACTCTCTGCTCAGACGATTCTACTCTGCCCCTCCCCCCACCAACATGACTACACCTAAACACACATTCCTTTCACTAAGCAAGTGGCCTGCAAGCACTCAAACACATAGCTCACCCCATAAACTCTCTTGAACAGGCATTCTCCGTCCCAGGTCTGTGTACAAACAGAGTGACCAGAGCACACAGATGTAAAGCACACCAAACTGACAGTGGAGACTGCACTCCCATCATGGACTTTTGAGATGAGACTAGGTGTAGCTTTTTGTATCTGCATATAGCTGGGCAGGTCTGTATCACAAATTTTGCACCTTGCTTAGGCCAAAGAACTGATACCACCACAACAAATCCCTGCCATGATCCAGCATCTTGACTGATTGAATGGTGTCACCAAAGCAGTGAGTTACATACATTGTAAAAAACAAGTTGTTTTCAAAGGCATCAGATACTTGCAACAACTTGCCGTTGGGAACATAAAGCACTGCAACTCAACTGTAATGGCTTGGTTGTGAAATGGCCTTAAAGCGCCCACACCAACATTTAGTGCACAGTTGACTTTATCAAGATCACCACACTGTTGTCACCTCTGTGAGGTAATGTCAAATGAGTCATTAAACAGAGGGTGGGGGTGCTGGTTTGAATTTTAAGAAACTATTGTAGACTATAGATGCCATGGTATTTCTGTGGTCACTTTACTCTAAAGCAACACAGACTGGCAGTGGCAGTTTTAGGAATCAAACCCAGGCTGACCAATTGTTAGGTGGCAATGGTTCCACTGTTCAGCCACACCCATTGTCAATAGAGAAAGTGCGGAGGGGTTTAGGAGAACCTTCAACCCCTCTCAGGGCAGCGGTACTGCTTGTGTGGCAGAACCACAGGGAAGTCAACTTGCTGTTTCAATCAAATTTGTACATCATCATCAATATCAAGGCTGGAAATCTCAAAGGGAGAATGGTTGATGACACAAACTTAGATAGTTTCTCTTCCCCTTAATAAACCAATATTGCCATTGGCTCCACAACCTTAAGTACAAGGGATGACACTGTTGAGTAATAAAAAGAGGAAACACTTAAGTCATCATTTTGCATAATTTTCTACTAACTCCATAGGCTTCAGAGGGGTGGACAGAATTCAGATGACCTTAATAACAACAACAACTTCTGAGCTTAAGGCAAAGAAAGCTCATAACTAGGGCTAACATGATGTTACTGTTATGGCTGAACAATCAGGTCATCAGCTGCCAAACTGACTTATAACTGTTCCTTTGAACGTTATAGGGCCGCAGCTCATCACATTCATGGCATGTTGATGCTATTCTTAATTAAATCAGGTACTATTTCCTATGCGTCTCTTCGTGTGTTGTAGCCTATAAATGCCTGACTGCTCTTTGTCAAGAGAAGCAATACGTCCATAAACACCCCCAAATTCTGACACTGCATTGCCAGCTCAACTGCAAGTCCCAGCCTGTGGCGTTGTTAGGGCAATTGGTTTCTTTTATGTTTCCCACGCAGACAACTCCTGTAAACGGCAGAGCTGTCCGGGATGGCAGATGCGGAGTTCGAAACAAGAAAAACAAACCAGCCATTCATTTTCAACAAAACAACTACATTTTAAGAGTTAAGACTTTAGACCCACAGAAATAATTGGGAGCTTAACGGACATCTGTTAAGTGTACATTTAAAATTGTTACAAGTCCAGTCCTGTGTATCGGCATGTTTAATTTCTTTCAATATATCAACAGCCTACACGGACTGACGGAGGACAGCGACTCAAAAAGGCGTTCATTAACTTGTGCAATAACCAGCGCGGCGGGGGTGAATAGCCACAAGAATGTGCCCTTGGTGCTCCCACCTCCGCCTGAGTGTTCCGAAATAATGTCCGTGATTATGGATAAGTCACGCCTCCGATGGAAGCCAAAAAGTCTGAACCAATCTAAAGCACGTTGATAGAGAAACGCGATGGCGTATAAATGGCCTATTGAACGTTACACGAGTTACACACAAGGTTGGTACCGTACTCATGTTTGAGCATTGATGTGGTTAATGATTTAACTTTTCTGTTCTTACAAAACTTTGCCCCCTCGTGAGCCGCGCCTCACTGCCTTAAAGTCGAACAATACAATCATCGTTAAGCAACATAAATCATGCCTGTTATGAAGACAGATGAGCCAAAATGTTCTGTACTATGAGAAGTTAGCAGCCTGTATGGTTGGTATGTTGTCATTCCAGCAAAAAGAATGCAAATCATTTTTGTTTTTTGGGCACTAGGCTACACACCCTAACTCCGCCAGATTCATGTGGCCATATGCACAATTCCTGGGCTGGAACCACCATTTTCGCCAAGCTTTTACGTTAGCTTAAATTGATTGTAGAAACGGGCTTCAGTCGAGACTCAGCACATAAACCGCTAAAATCATTTCTAAAAGGAGCTCTGGTCTTATCTGACTGGTTCCAGTCAATCAGATAAACGTTGCCTGCACAATCTCGCAGCTATTTTGGTAACTTGGGGCCTATGGACATCCTGTAGCTGACACATCAGTCTAATGTTAAACAGTGTGATACAGAATATCGTTTTTACGGCTTGATTGAACACAGTCGTCTTAACAGATATGTACATTGCGGCTGTGGTAAGCAAACCTGCTTTGGATAAAAAGTTAACGCTATCTTTGAATCATACATTGTGAAATCGGCCCAAGAATAGCCCATCACAATCCATGTGGCTACAGAACGACAGGCATTTTCAATAGCATTTTCCATCATGTGAATAGGCACATCGAAGGCCCACAGCAGTCCCCGGCCTCTCCCAATCCCTGTACCAGACAACCACCAACCTTTCTCTGCTGTTTCTCCCAGGCCGGGTCGAGCAGCAGGTCTCGGTCCCAGTCATTTTCCTGTTCCATGTATTGCCCGCCAGAAGGATATTGCTGGCCTTGATTATTTGTGGCGTGATAATCTACCATGTCAGCAAAACCTGAGTGCGCTTATTTGATCTCGACAAAACAAAAGGATTCGACCCAGTCGCTGAAACTCGCTTCGCCTAGTATCGTTCGATTAGGAATATCCGGCGCGTAGCCTCTCCGACACTGTACCCGCAGAACGTCTCTCCACCCGAGAAAAAAAATGGTGTAATAGCCCGGAGTCGCGCCGCTCCCACAGAATCGCGAAGGTAGGCCCTAAGCAATCATGAATATTCAAGTATTTGATATTAATGAGATGTTGGTTGTCCAGAGTCCCACCTCCAAAACGAACAGACTGCCTCTCCATGGTTCGCCCAATCATATGCCTGCCGGGTGAAATGCCAAGCATTTTTTATTTAGCCTAAATATTGCGCTTTTGTTTGCGATTTTCCACTTGAGTTGGTGGGAGTTGTTGCCATTGATAAGTCACATTGTGGATTTTCGTTGTGATACAAAGTTACCATGTAATTTCCTTCAGGTATTGGTAAAATTTAGTCTAGAAATAGAAAAGACTACTGTTCTGACAACTACAATTACGCACAAGATCAATGAGGGGAGGTTTTTTCGGGAGATAGGGTACTCAATGACAAACGTACTTTGTTGATTATTCATGAGAATCTACTCCATCATGAATGATTCAGCTATGAGCCTCATTGTCCAGTTGACCTCTCAGAAACTGTCGTCATGCTCACATGATAGGGAAGAGTAGTGATAATGAAATTCGAGTACTGTTCTAAATGTTTTGGCCCCGTTTTAAAAGCTGGCACTTAAACGGGAAGTCGGCGTTGAAAATAGCAGATAACCCAGTGGGCTCTGACTACTGTGAACAAACGGGGGCTACATTTAAGTAGGTCACTTTTAAACTGTGTCTATGTCGATTACCATCATACAGTGGCCGTGCATTCCAGAGAAACAAGCCTACTCCCAATCCGCTCTCCTGTCCCTCCATTCCTCTTCAACTTGTGCATGTGGGTTGAGGGAGTAACTTTTTATTTTCCAACATTTTCAACAATGCAACTTGATTTTCTTTCTAAGTAAACTTAATGCCACCAGTGCCTTAAAATAGCCAAATAACTGAAGGCATTATTTTATGTCGTGTCTGCATTTATTGCAAAACATGAAAAACATTGTCCACATGCATTTAAAAATACACTGTAAAAACCCTTTATCCAGTTTTACTCACTTTAATGGCACTTCGAAATGATCCGACAAGCTTTATCACACAAAAGCCTATAACATGTGTCATATGCCACTCAAACCTTAAATAACCAGAACAGTGCTTAAGTTTAAGCATGCTTTATCTAAATTATTCATTCCATTGAGAAGTTGTCATTTAAAAGACTTTGAAATAAGAGACGATAGTTTTTTAAATTATAAAAACAGGATGCTGAGACTGGATTAGCAGCTTCCCAGGATCCAATCAGCGACCCAAGACTGAATGCATCCTGTCATGACTGGAGGCTCAGTTGTAGAGAGTCATATGAAGCCACTGCAACCCAGAGTGAAAAAGTGTCATCTCACTTTAAGTGTAATCTCACACACTTTATTCTGTCATGTAGAAGAAGAAATGGCTGTCTTCTATTTACCTGTCTGAAGTTGACTGATATTGTTC
>JAVQKI010288101.1:0-12328 GCA_036025975.1 Nematalosa erebi
TTCACAATTGGGTTAAGTGCTGAGACCAAATTTCCCTCAAAAGAGTATAGATTATTATTATTATGATTACTATTATTATATTTAATTAACTTTTAATTTCCTTTTGGTTACTGCAGGTGGAATTGGCAGTCCACAAGAAGAAAATTGAGGAGGTTGAAAACTGGATCAGAACTCATGTAGACTCAAAAAACGTTAACAAGGTTTGTCTTGTGTGAACTGGAATGTGAATCATTTTTGCCAGCATTACATTGCATGGTCCTATGTTTCCATTACATGGTCCCACTTAAATTGCATGATCTAAGGAGATTTCATAGATGATGACCAGAGTGTGTCTGTACCATTCTCCACAGGGTGGCACCATTCTACTTCTAACAGGCCCGTCTGGATGTGGGAAAACAGCCACAGTGCGTGCTCTTGCCCAAGAACAGAACTTCCAGATCCAAGAGTGGACAAATCCTACCACTGTTTCCGAGTTCCGAAAAGATGACTCCTTTAGAGAGGCCTTTGATCCAGGTATGATCACTGAGGTTCAGAGCTCCGAACATTATGGGAAGTGCTACATTTTATGATATTCCAGGGATGACATGCATGTTATGTATATGACTTACCCAGATTATCTACAAAAATCATGATCTCCTCCTCCCTTAACTGTAATCAGATTCTAGGTTTAATGGATTTCAAGGCACTTCACAAACTGGGGCCTTTCAGGAGTTCTTGCTCAGGGCCAACAAGTACAACCGTCTTCAGATGAGTGGAGACAGCCTGACTGGAGACAGGAAAATCATTCTTGTCGAGGTACTGTAGAAATCCATCAACAGTCAGCACAAATAGCATATTTAATGCATGATGGCAATCTTTTGATTGTTCATGAGGGTATTGTTACTCTCTGCTCTGGGTTATGAGATATATCTTTTCTGTGCAATTTTCAATATCACTTTAGGAATTCCCAAACCAGTTCTACAGACAGCCGGCATGCTTACATGATATTCTAAGGTGAAGCTTTGTGTGTGTGTGTGTGTGTCTGTCTATCTGTCTCTGTGTGTGTGTGTGTGTGTGTGTGTGTGTGTGTGTGTGCGCGTGTGCGCGTGTTCTGTTCTGTTCTGTCCTGTCCAGATTTTGAGGTCATCAAAGATATGTTTTATGTGTGATTGAGTGCTTTGGAGATACAATGATCATTTGTTAGAACTAGTGAGATATTTGAACCTCTTCCTCGTTGATGTCCACAGGCGCTATGTCAGGACGGGCAGGTGTCCCCTTGTTTTTATAGTGTCGGACAGTCTCAGTGGAGATCGAGGCTCAAGACTACTGTTCCCAAAGGAGGTGCAGGACGAGTTGGCAATCAGCAACATCAGGTGATCTGCCCTCTCAGCTGCACTGGCCTGCATACTTTCCATCCATGAGCGTACTCCATCTGAAACGTATCGCTGTATTATACAATGACATGCAATGACAACCACTTGAGTTGACTACTACTTTCATTGACGCCCACTCCAGTCCCCTGTGCTGAGAGGAGAGGACACACACACACACACACACACACAGAGAGTGTGTTTTTGCTGCTTCATTGCATGTATATAAGTGTGTTTTCTGCAATATAAATGAATGGCATCCATGTATTTGGTTTTTGCCCATCAGTCATGTCCATATACTGTAGAACATACTGTTTACCTGTGTTGTTCTGCTGTCTTGTCTTTCCCAGTTTTAACCCCATTGCCCCCACAAGCTTGATGAAGGTCCTCAGCCGCATTGCCACGGCAGAGGCAGGAAAGGTGAGAACTTCTTACAACTTCTTCCAGATACTTCTGTCTTGGCTCTCAGAGTTTCTTGTTCTATTGTTCTGTCTACAGAGCTGCTCAATATGTTTGCATGCGTCCTTTTTGTGTGTGTGTGTGTATGTGTGTGTGTGTGTGTGTGTGTGTGTAGGGAGGGGGCAGGATTTCTGTTCCTGATAAAGCTGCCCTGGAACTCTTGTGTTCAGGCAGCTCAGGAGACATCCGCAGTGCCATCAACAGTCTACAGTTCTCCTCTCTCACAGGTGAAAGACGTATCATAATATCGGAATGTAATTCTTCCTTCATGATCATCTAAAAGATGTGCCTTGGTTGTGATAATATAGGGAACAGTCGTGAAGCATGGCTACAAGACTGTAAGATGTATTTAAACAAAGCACAAATATAACAAACATACAATAGACTCCTCATTCGTCACTGAATATTGTCATTTGTGAATGTGCCTGTCAAAAACACTAAAGAGAAAAACTCTAACATTCTGATCATTGTACAGATCACTCACTTGAAAAGAGTCTCTGGGCTGCCAAAAAGGGAAAGTCAACAACTGCATCTCGAAGGGCAGGGCCAAAGCCCAAAGCAAAGAGCAGGTCCTCTAAAAGCACTGACACGCTGGAAGAAAGCCAGGCGATTGGTGGGAAAGATGCCTCCCTCTTTCTCTTCAGAGCACTAGGGAAGATCCTCTACTGCAAACGTAAGATGGGATAGGCTGTCTTCACAGCTGTTTTAGTTTTAAAGTCATTGTAGTCACGTTAGCAGATTATGTTATGTTAGCCACATTTTTTTGCATTGACCAATTGCTTTTCAGGTGAGAGTTTTGAGGCTTCAGAAGTACCCAGATTACCTGACCATTTATCAGAACACCAGAGGGACAAACTACTGATAGACCCTGAGGTACCAACTTAAAAAAAGCCATGCACTGCGATTCTACGCCAAAGGACTGACACAGTATTCAAATATTGACTACTTTTTCCCTCTTATTTAGCTGGTGGTTGAGCGGTCACACATGTCGGGAGAGTTTTTCAGTCTCTACCTCCAGCAGAACTACATGGACTTCTTCTCTGATGTGGATGATGTAGCTCGGGCTAGTGAATATCTGTCAGACGCTGACTTCCTCACAGCCGAATGGAGTGTGAGTCCATTATCAGGTCATCTCTGCTTATATAACATAAAGATTGATTAAAGTCTGTGACTCTGGTAAAAGGTCTAGACAAAGATCTTTGAATATTGACCGCTCTGCTTCAACACTCTCTAGTGTACAGTAGTCTGCTGTAAATCTTCACAAATATTTTTTAGTTTAATTCAATTCTAAATTCAGTCTTTTAATTCAGTTATGTGGGTCTTGCAGTAATTGATTTGTTGTAAAATGTGCACAGACTAGCCTGAAAGAACTTTGTCCCCTCACTGTTTTGCAGTATCGTTCGACCATGCTGGAGTATGGTTCATCTGTAGCCACTAGGGGCCTCATCCATGCAAACTCTGCTCGGGCTAAAGCAGACTGCCAGACTTCAGTGGGCTTCAAGCCTCTACACAAACCTCACTGGCTTCTGGTCAACAAGAAGGTAAAGAAGCTTAAAGGGTTCACTGGTTGGCAGCTTTTTGCCTCATCACTCACTCACAGTGTGTGTTCTTTACCGTGATTTTAAATAAGTATAAGTAAGGATTGATAAGGTTTTGGTCCCTTTATTATGACAGTACCGGGAGAACTGCCAGGCTGCCCAGTCGCTCTTCATAAACTTCTGCCTCACACCTGTTGACCTGCAGACGGAACTTGTGCCGTATCTGGCAAAACTTAACAACCCTATGAGGAACCCAGGTGACAAACACAGCTCCCACTCTTTCCCTCTTTATGCCAGACCCTCTCTGATGAACACACGTGGCCTTATGTATACAAGCTATGGAATAGACGAGACAAGAAGTCGAGAGATGTTAACTTCAATGTCACTTCTCTCTGAAAGACAGCAATATTAACTGTTGCTGCTTATTTTCTATTTTAGCATAGCAATTTGAGAAAATCCTGTTACAAATTGAAAACGATTATAACTCAATGTAATATCCTGAGCTACAATCTGCAAACTTTTTCAAAGAAACTTTTTAAAGAAACATTTCTGAATGTTTGCTCCCGTGTCAATTCTCTTACAGCTCAGATTGCCTTTCTTCAAGATGTAGGCCATCTTCCCCTCAGGAAATTCCCTGGAAGGTATGGATTGATTTCTCTGAACAAACTCGATGCCGCCTTATGAAAAGTGTTCCTCTCTAAAAATCAAGATTCCGTTAATGGCACTCTGTATGTGTTGAGTATGTAATCTAGTAAAAGAGTCACTCTGTATTGATCCTTCTAGAATGAAGCTGGAGGCTCTGGGTGATAAAGACACTGGGCTGCTAGATGAGGACAGTGAAGAGGAAGAGCCAGCAAGCCAAGCTCTCCATTCAAAGGCCACCACTGACCCAGATCCAGACACAGGGCCAGAGGCAGATCCCGCCCCATCTTGTAGCCAGGACGCTGGGGTAGATCTGCCCATGAGCCAGCCTCAACCCACCACCACCGAGGCGCTCCTTGAGGAAGAGGACCTCCTCATAGAAGAGTATGACAGTGACTAAAAAACCCGACAGTGTCGGACTAAAATATTCCAGAAAAAGACTTCTTGCCTTCACACGTTTGATGATATCCAGACAGATGGGGGTTACAGTCCTCGCACAAGACGGCCCTTGTTTTTTGTTTTAATAATAACATTGGTTGGACCTTCTTTGTGATATTTATTGTGTGTTGTTGGTCTTGTTCATAACACATTCAGTGGAGCAGCCGTTACTGTGAATGAGAGACTTGTGGATTCTGGATTTTTACAGGAGCCCAGAGAGAGCTTGGGATTTCCTTTCTGAAATATTTATGTTTGTTTGCATTCTCACAACACTGTGTGTGAATATTACTGTCCTCTGAGAAGTTTTTTTATCCTTGGAGGGTGTATAAAAATGTGAAACTGAATATTTGTATTCATTGCAAGGACCTCCTTTGTCCATTAATACAGATTCCAAACAGTTAAAGCTGCGTACCTTTTAACATGAGGTAATTTTGGAAAGTAAGTATCAGCCATTGTCATTTTAGTTCCGTTTAATAAAAAAGAAGTGCAAAACTAGTTTTTGGAGATGTTTTAAAAACACCTTGTGTCACCACATTTCGCAGTCTGCTATTGCCTATTGAAATAGATTTCAGTTGTAACTGCGTGCATGAGAATGTGTTTGCCCTCTTCAGGCGAAGAGGTAATGACACATGGAAGGCGTTCCCAAAATCGCACGCAGAACGACACACAATAGAACATCCTGTTTGCAAATTGTCACTGTTGAAACGTCGCATGGAAGAAGAATGAAGGCCGATATCTTAAGAAACCACAGTCATACTTTTCCTGGAATAACACATTTGAAGGAAGAGAATCATTCTGTCTGAGGCTTGAAACTTTGTGGAGGTAATACTAACCTGTAACAGTTACTGGTAACTCGCTGACAGTTCTTAACTGACAGGAAAAAAGTTCCTGGACTGCCTAGAAGGACTTGGCTAACGGCCACCACGCATCAGCAGCAGGTGGACTGTGGAACATAACATTATTTCCAATTCTGGTTGCACAAAATCCACATGATTTTCACATGATCTGACAACAGCTACTTTTGTCTTCGTTTTTTTCTCTGGTTCACACTGTTAACATCACATTGTCGGCGTACGGCATATCCTTTTACCCAGTATCCTTGACGGGGAAGCTTTAGCGTAGTCTACTCAGAGAAACAAATTTACTTTACTCGCACGTTCTTACCTCTGAAGTAGGCTTAGTTTTTGTACCAAAAGGAGATGTCACTGTTTACGTTTGTATTACCAAATCGCTACAAGAAAGGGAAAAAGTATCATTCGGCATTTATTTGTCAGCTTGTTTGCCAGTTTTAGGACGGTCTTGCGCTCCGGCGTGCTCCATCACTTTTTGGTATGCAAGTAGACAAAGATCAGGCAACATGCTCCAGTATAATAAATGGTGAAGATGATATGACCGAGGGTGACCTGGGGGATGGAACGAGGGTTAGACCCAAATTATTATCCTACAAGACGAAGCATCCAGTTCGAAGTAGAAGTCAGGGGGACTTTCAGGAGCTTTTGTCACCAACACACTCCTTGAAGAGGAACAGTATTGGAGCAGGAGGTAGAGAGACATTTTCCTGGACACCATGCAGTGAAATGTGCTATGTCTTGAGACGGGACTTACTGCATGGAGAACAGCTCTCACATAGCTGTGGGGGGAGAGAATCAGGTAAGTTGTTCGTTTCATTTTACAAAGGTTGCCAACTCTGGTGACACTTGTCCTGGACCACCTATTATCCTACAGTCCTGTGCAACTTGCCTGGTGTTCCATGGGTTAGGGGGTTAGGTCTGGAACAACTGTCAAATGGCACAGAACAGTGTTAAGGAACAGTAGGCAGGTGGCACAGAACAGTTTTTGTTTCTACTGCTTGATCTGTGAGATTTTGTGCTTTTACATTTCTACTTCTACATCCCCAAGCTATGCATTGAATTTTGAGAGTAAAACATGGTTTGTGGTATAATTTAACACATCCAAGGCCTTGACACCTCCACATCACCAGGTGCTTGTGTCCTGCCATGAACCTTGATCTCTCTGCTTGTTGACAGAGTGATGTTTATTTTGGCGTGTGTAGTGTAGGTAAAGGAATACCAACATCTTTGCTCATGGCCAGTGCATTACCTTAAAAGTCTACTGATGCCTGTATCAGACCTCCCTCTCCCTGCTTCAAAGGGCTTGACATAATCAAAAGTGAATGCACCGTTGCTGAACTATTCACCATCGAATTAGCTCAAATATATTGGCTAAGCAAAAATATGTTGGTTTAGTGAAAGAAAACAAATAATATTTTTGAATGCCTAAATGGATCAGCAGCAAAACAGAAACAGCTCATGTGGCTAGTAAGCAGTATTCTAAATCAGTGAAATTTCTATGCTGATCTAACTGCTAAAAGTTTAACTAAAAGCTTACCACATGACTGGGTCTTGTATTATATTCAGGTACTTCCTGAAGTTAGCTGAAAGTGCATTTCCTCCAGTGTTCTATGGTGGTGATTATTCAGATTGTTGAAAGCTATTGTGTCTTTCCACGTC
This sequence comes from Nematalosa erebi, assembly GCA_036025975.1. Classification (NCBI taxonomy): domain Eukaryota; kingdom Metazoa; phylum Chordata; class Actinopteri; order Clupeiformes; family Clupeidae; genus Nematalosa; species Nematalosa erebi. The sequence goes on from JAVQKI010288101.1 coordinate 6,937, forward strand.
TCACTCAGAATACCATGGCAACAAAGGCAGTGGGGAATTGCAGAGGAAGCTACAGGAGGTCACCATGGTGAGTGCAGACACATGACTATAGGCTTTTGTATTGAGTCCTCACTTCACATCACTTTCACTCAACTTCTCCGCACTGGCATATTCACTTTAAAAAAGAAACATAAAGAAACATATTAAATCGGCCACAAGGAGTCAGTGAAGGTCATCTCTCATCAATGGTATCTGAAGTCTGACCTCTGACCCAGTGTGCACATACTGTAAGGTGTACTGCTATGGCTGAGCCACTGATGTTCTGTCACATGCTTTCAGGAGGTGGAACTGTTACGCTCAGAACTCGAGGTGACACACCGTCAGCTGGAGGGCAAGCATGAAGCGCTGAGGATCCTTCAGGGACATGTGAGAGTGTGACAATATTTACACAGGAATATGCTAATCAGACTATAATATCACGTAGGATTATGAGGATGTAGGATTATAATGTATTGTCATCAGTCATACCCTTAGTCCAGTCATGTAATTGTTAAAGTCTTTTACTTGCATTGTGATGGATGTGTGTTTTTTAAATGTCCCTCCCCACTACCAGGCAATATTAGATAAGGCAACTACTCATACTAAAATCTTACTTCAGAAGAGTGAGGAAAGGACCAAAGCTTTGGAGAAGGTGAGGTAACTTTGAAAATTATAAGACAGTTTTTAAAAAAAGCTGCTTGAAGCAGCCATTATATGGGTGCATTTTATTGGTGCATTGGTGCAAATTTATTTAAACTCCACAACTGTTATGTTAAACAAGAATGGTGCTGTTTAAAATTTGATCTCCCCTCCTCCCTCTCACTAATCTAATCTTTCAGGAAGTGAATGCTTTACAATGGGAAATTAATTTTAATCAGGAGAGATTTAAGAACATTGCACAGTCATGGGAGCAGAAGTATGAGAGGTGTGTTTGGTTTGTCTGAATATAGTTAGAATTGTCATTATTATGAACTTATTTCATGCATTTTTTAGAGTTAAGTGCATATTTACCTGAAGGTCCTTCTTACCCATTTTTGGTTTCATGCTCTTTGGTAGGGTATGCTCTGAGAATCAAACCTTGAGTAAAAGTCTTGAGGAAAGAACAAAAGAGATACAAACACTAAAGACAGAGAACACTTGTGAGTAAATAAATGAGCATCTAACAAACAAGCCAGCTAACAAACAAATAAACAACACTTGTCAAAATGGCACTCATGCACATGTATATCCTCCAGCATTAAACCAGCAATGTCTAGAGCTTCTCGGTATGCTCAGTGCCCAGGAAAGGACTGAATTCCAGGGAACTCAGCCACCAACAAATCAAGCAAGAGAGGGCTCTGTGCTTGAGGTAGGTCAGAGAATGTGCTTTCATTGAAACAGTGAGGACTATAGAATAAAAAAGTATCATGAAAAATATTTGTTTTGTATTATGCATCTTAATTTGCTCTTACAGATTGGAGCTCACTATTAATATCTCATTAGTTACCTGTTTAGTATTCAGTCACAGGTGGCTTGCATTGTACTCATGTATATCTCATGTCTGTGTCACACAGCTTGCTGTGTTTGGGGCCTGCCAGTGTCCCTCCAGTCAGAACGAGCCTTGCCCATGTGCCAGGAGCTCTGCCGCCAGCCGCAAACAGGTCTTACAGCTCAAACAAGAGGTTTGTGTTCCTGGTTTTCCCCATAGTCCATACTACAAAACTCTCTAAGCTCCCGTTTTCCTCGCGATTTAATATAGAGTTAGCCTGGGTAAACCCAGATTACACATCAGTTGAAATTGAGAGACGGCCTTGAGTTGACTTCCCAAAGCTTGTCCAATTCCAATGGCGAAAGCAGTAGGAAGCGCTTTGAAATGTGCTTATATAATCAATTCATATAGAAAATGACACATTCTTATAATGCCATCATTGGTTGAGTGTCATGTAAAGCCTGGCCATTGTGGTCCTAGGATTTTGGAGATTTGGAAATGGGCTACAGTCGGCTTGACCCAGCTAATATGATGCGTAATAATACAGCCGAATATAATGATATATTTCCTTCTCACAGCTGAAGACTCAGAGGATGAAGATGGAGGAGGCGTTGGTGATGGCAGATGCCTTCCGGATTGCCTTTGAGCAGCAGCTGAGGCGAGGGAGTGAGCATGTCCTCCACCTGGCCGAGACTGACACGTACAAGACTCTCAAGAAGCATCGGGGTACTTACAGTATTCATGAATCTCAGAGCTTGCGGTTGACCACAAATATCATAAAAATAATCTGCTTGCTCAGTTTAATGGCGCTGTTTTGAATGTTATAGCCTGATTCCTACATATAGCCTAGAGGGTCATCTGTGCTATAACATTAAATCTGAAAATGTTTTTTTTTTTCGTCTTTAGGGAAAGAGAGGCAGGGTTCTCTCAGCATCGGGCAGAGGTTAAAAGGGCTTCTTCCATCTGCTATGGAGGGAAAGATATCCAAAGACCCATATGAAACACTACAAATGCTCCTTGATTTGGTTTGTCCATCATTTTCTCTTTTTGATTAGCATAAAATTAGTATTTATTTGAATTCCATTTGACTTTTCACATCCGTGTATAAGTTGTACATAACCTGATTCCATTTTGTCCTTTCTGCTGTTTACTGGATGGTTTCAGTTGAGTGATAAAGAAGAGGCCTTAGCACATCAAAGGAAAGTGAGTTACATGTTGGCGCGCAACACTGAGGACCTGGAGAAGCGTCTGAATGTTCAACAGCAAGGAAACAGCTCAGACTTGAATACACAAAATGCTACAACAGGGGAAACAAAAGAAGATGCTTTGTGTGACTCAAAGAGGGATTGTACATGCCCAGCTTCTGAAGAGCCTGGTGACATAGGAGGCTCAAAAACTGATCTCTTGAATGAATGAATGAATGAATGAATGAAAAAATTGAGCTATTCACTCAAGCAGCATGGAATCAAATGATGATATAAAATTGTGAAAACTGCTACATTTTTTATGCAAGCTTTGTCCGAAATTAAATTAATCGATTAAAAAATGATATTATAGATTGTTATTTTTTGTTTCATTTGTGGTCATTGTATTAAGTCAGTAGGCTATTTGACTTAAAAGCCAACCAACAAAAATAAGGAGAGCTTGGATGAGATGATTGACATGAAGTGCTAGACACTACCAATTTAACTACAGCTCCCACAATGCACTATAAAGGAAGTGCACAGACTGCACAAGCCAAAACGCGCTGGAAACAGGATTCTGACAGGATTTGTTTTGAAATTTTGTAGAATATATGTCCAGATAATTTAATGAGGACTGTATTAAGGCCACGTCGATTGCTAATATTTCCGTTTATTCTTTTTGTCGGTGGAACCGTATGGATTACTTTGCATTTAAAACCTGAGGATTTGCGTTTGCCCACAACCACAGGTAGCTTTACAATTTACCTTTCCCAACCTTTAACTTAAAGTTGCAAGTGTAGTAGCTAAGTAGGCATATATGTGGTGTTGCGCTGGGGGAAAGCAAAATTACGCATTCTCAAATGGTTTGTTCCAGGAGCAATGAGCGACCAAACACTCGACTACTTTCTGAAGAAAGGTCTGATCGAGGCAAAGGACGCAGCGGTAATTCAGTGGTACCATGCAGCCAACAGCAGGGCCAGCATCAACGATGCACTCAATAGTGAGAAACTGACTTTTGAAGATTTCTAGCCTATGGTTTGGATATATCGTCTAATCGATCATTTATTTTAATGTAGGCTATACGGATGTAGCTCTGATATTCAGAATCACAGATTCTCATGTCTGCGTCCGTGACATTATTTATTGTTACGTCTAGTTTGAAAAGTAATTCACGTTGTTCATTTGGAAAGGCAGCATCTCAAGAGTTCGTGGAACTATATGTCTATTGTCGTCTCCTAGATATTCATCTAATGTCCAATTTTCATCTTATATAGTACCACTCCTCCATCCATGCATGCCAGTTACTTCATGCTAGTGAATCTGTGTCCTTGTTCAGGTTTCCATCTTACTAGTGAGGTCAGCTTTGTCGCCTACCATGTAATATGACTTCCCTGTTTTTTTCCACTGAAAGGCCCTGCACATATGATTGAAGCTGACATCCTTCTCAGAGGACGGGACCCAATAGAGCCAATTATGGCACACCCCCCTGAGAATGACAGTGACATCACCCTGCAAGAGTGGTTAAAGGAGGTGAAGGCATCAGGCAAAGGAATAAAGCTTGATTTCAAAAGGTTAAAAGAGTTCACATATAGCCAGTTTTGTTTTGTTTTTACATTTGTAATTAACAGTCAACTAGAAAAGCCCTCCTTTGTTCTTGCCATCTTCACGATACAGTTTACAGGCCGTTTCACCCTCCATGGGTCTGTTGGAACAAGTCCGCCATGAGCTCCAAGCCCCTGTGTGGATCAATGCCGACATTCTTCCAGGCCCGGGGGGAAAAGCTACCCCACTGGAACCTCAGGCTTTTCTGGATGCTGTGGGTGCTGGTGCATACAACGCCGTCCTCTCTCTAGGCTGGACTACCGGATGGAGCCCAAACACTGATAACACTGGTGAGCTGGTTCATGCCAAATTAATAAGGAGTGGAGTTATACACATGTTAAAACCGCAAACAATTGAAGAGGCTTAAATGTATCATGGTCACACACATGCTTTCACAGACAGCTTGTTTTTAACCTCTTCAGATTTAGGTTTGCAATATATAACCATGTGAAGGGCAGATAAGCCACTCATGCAATGTACTATGTAGTGAACTAGGGTGGATGCAATACCATGTTGCCCACTAATATCACAAAAAGATACCAAAAGACAAAAGTTAGCATGTTGACACACTTTCATCATTGGTAGTCTGCAAGCTACTTGTTTACCCTTACTTTAAGGAATGCTTCATTGGCATGGTATTCATTACTGTTTGTTGGGGCTTGTAGGATATAGCTGGGAGATGGTGCAGAACATGGAGAAGGTGTGCAAAGCTCTTGTAGAGCCCGTCACCTTTCCTGTGCGAGCTTCCCTCCTGTCCCAGTCCTTTGCACAACTGCAGTGGCTTTTACAACAATCTGACAGGTAGGTCTGCTTCCCACAAACAGTTAAGAAAAGATGGTTGCCATATTGTCAGTGTTGGGCAGTAGCTTCACTACAAGTAGCGAAGCTACTAGTTTAACTACATTTCTGAGTAGCTGGGCTGTAGTGAAGCTATTTTATGAATCCAATAGCTTTTCTTTAGTTACGTTATTTTTTTGGCCATGTAGTGTGGTAGCTTTCCCATAAGCTACATTTTCAGAGCATCAGCATACAGCAGCAAATTCTTCATCTAGGCCATGCATGGAAGATCAGTTCTTTAATGTGATGCATTTGTTGCATGAGAGGCACCATGATTATAAAA
>JAVQKI010288333.1:0-11862 GCA_036025975.1 Nematalosa erebi
TTCCATTTTGTATCTTCATACCCTCCAAGTGACTCCAATCCCTTTGTAGTTTTTCAGCCTCTTCCATAGATGGTTATTGTACAGTTAGTGGAATAAATGTTGACTACAGCCAGAGCTGAACTGGTTTCCTGTTGTGTGTCAAGCCAGGTTTAAAATTACAGGAAAATAGATATAGTAGATATAGAGGCCATAACTATGGAGGGCCAAGAACCTCTGTCAACAAATAATTTTGACAAAGTCTCTCTCTCTCTCTCTCTCTCTCTCTCTCTCTCTCTCTCTCGCCCACTCTTACTCACTAACTCATTGCTTTGTAACCCCCCCCCCCCTTTTTTTTTTCTCCTATGTCTAGCCAACAGCACAACAACAACCACACAGTCTTCTCAAGGTAAGAATGAGCTGGGTGACAGCCCCCAAATACCAAACTCTGATCTCACTCCTTCCATTATGTTACATTAAATCTCTCGTGCCCTTGCCCCCCAAGCAACTGTAACATTTTTCAGCCAGGAGGGAACGAGTAGGAGGGAAGGTGCCGAACGCAGGTAGAGGGAGCAAGAGAAGAGGGGGAGAGAGAGAGAGAGAGAGAGAGGAGAAAAAGAGAGAGAGAGAGAGAGAGAAAAAAGAGAGAGAGGCCGACAGAGATCACACTGGCCCACGAGGCACAAGAAACAAGGTCGCTTCCCCTTGCTCTCAGTTTCCCTAATCCCCTCAATTACTTATTTTGCTCCACGTTACTCAAGCCCCCGGAGTCATGTGTCTTATTTAGTATTATTTTGTGCCTTAAGTTTGAGGATTAGACCTATTCTTTCAGGATTCTTGTGGCTATTACCTATCATTATAACAGAGCTACACTAATCTATTTCCTCCTCCTTTTTATCATTTTTCTAGACAGTAACACACTCTTCGGTGTAGGACAGCGAGACAGTAACAGTCAGGATGCCTCTGGGTTGAAACCATTGTTGCCCGTTCAGAACAGTCAAGGGCAGACAATAGCAAAACCATATCATCCTCTCAGATGCATACACACACACACACACACACACACACACACTCACAGACACTCCCTGACAGACGCAAAAAGACTCAGAGAGAAAGGGAGGGAATGTATGTATAAATAGAATAGGCCAAATTCAAGGTCCTTTTAGAGATGAGTAAGAGAGAGTAAGAGAGTTGGCTCTTCATGTAAAAGGATTATCCAGATGCCAAGCATGACTGTAACATTTTGACATAATCCTCGCAGTTAACCCTTACATGTTTCACTGACCCCTCCATCAGTGCGCCTGGTGAACGGGCAGAACCGATGCGAAGGCCGTGTGGAGGTCCAGCACAACGACACGTGGGGCACAGTCTGCGATGATGACTGGGACATGGTGGACGCCAACGTGGTTTGCCGGCAACTGCAGTGCGGGCTAGCAGTGGCCGTGGGCAGCAGCTCGCGCTTCGGACAGGGGTCTGGGCCCATCCTGCTGGACAACGTTGACTGCAAGGGTGGTGAGACAGACTTGGCACAGTGCGGTAGCCTGGGCTGGGGGATCCACAACTGCTACCACTATGAAGATGTGGCCGTCACCTGCAAAGGTATGCTATGCAACAACACACACAAAATATTTCAAAGTGATGGGGAAGAAAAAATGGGAAAATATTAGGATTGGCAAGAAAAAAGAAAAAAGTTGCCCTAAAATGACTGAGACCCAACTTGATTGTTCCACATTTAGAGTGAATGACAACCATGTGCATATACGGTAGTAATCCCCGCCCCCACACACATACAAACACACACACTCACACTCAGGAGATATTCTAAATGCTGTAGTTCCTTTTTTGGACTTGAATATCAAAACCTGTCAGACATGCTGTGCCGTTGCACTGTGCAGCTGGCACATGAGATGATTGAGTGGGAGTGACGGTGGAGAGGTCGAGAGTACCAGTGTTGGCACTGACTTATGCCCCCCATCCCCACCCCACCCCTCACCCCCTCCCAGGCACAGAGTTGCAGGAGTCTCGCGGGGTCCTTGTGGAGGCAACAACCCCATCACGCCGCAACGCTGGCTTACGTAAGTAACAACTGCCCCATGTCTCTGTGCTCCTTCCCATTCTAGTTTCCTTCCTATTGTCAGTTCAGTTAATAGTGAAATAAATGTTGATATGTTTTTGCTTTTTACAAAATCCATCAAAAGAAAATAATCACACACTTTACTGAAAGCAATGAAAATTTATAGATACTTCAGCTGACAGCCAGCCCTTCATGGACCAGTGTTTTAGTACTGCCCTGGTTACCTAGGATTTCAGAGAGTTAAGGTTAAGAGTGATCTCATGGTGAAAGTGGAACACATCTGTTTCTTACCACTAAACAAAGGCCTGTGTTCCTGCGTGACAGTAACTGATGGAAAAGGCATTGTTACTGAAACAAAAGTTCAAAGGGTTCTTCTTGGATACATCATGCAGACCCCACCATTTGTGAAGGAAGGTCATCCTTTTGTTCACGCTCCAGTCCTTCCTATGACGCCTCAGGCACAGCTGATTTGTATGGTTAAGGGCTTTAAAGAAAGTAACATATTCCCCCTGGGAACCCTTCAGCCAAGTCACTGAATCTTTATATTGCAAAATCATTGGGCGAAGTCATGTTCCCAGGGGAAAGTATAGCAGGCAACCTGAGCAAGGCTTTTGTTTCTTCATGTGATGGCTCCTCTGGGGACAAAAAGAGCATTCAAGGTCCATAAGAAAGTAAAATATTTTAGAAATTTGGTTATGTCCCATCTCAAATGCGTAAGACAACAGCAAAGGTCCAGGACCTAAACGATGGCACCCAATTCCGCTTTAACTCAGAGAGGCTGACTTGCAAATTTAAAAGCAAAATTTAATTGGCTCCAGTGTGCGCCAGTAGAGAGGACTGGAGTGACGTCTCTCCCTTTTTTGTTGCAGGAGATGGTACAATCCGTCTGGTCGGAGGAGCAAACCACTGCCAGGGAAGGGTGGAGATCTATTACCAAGGCAACTGGGGCACGGTCTGTGATGACGACTGGGGTCTGAAAGATTCCGCCGTGGTGTGTCAGCAGATTGGATGCGGCCAGGCGGTAGCGGCTCAAACCAATGCCTACTTTGGCTATGGGACCGGCCTGATTCTGCTGGACAATGTCAACTGCAATGGCTATGAGAGCCACCTGGCTACCTGCTACAGCCTGGGTTGGGGCATCCATAACTGTGGCCATCATGAGGATGCTGGAGTCATATGCTCAGGTTAGGGGGAATGCATCACACTGTAACAGGATACCAACCTAAGAAATGTGACAAAAATAATAATGAAGTTGATACCCAACTTAATTTGATACACATCCAATTTTCATGGTATTTATGTTTTCTCTACTCTCTCTAAAGGATCTGGGTCCACCACCACTGCGCCAAGTGTGAACACAGACACAATGCCCAGATTATTACTTCCTAACGGGACAACTCCAGGTAACGTTCAAAAGTTGGCAGGCACACACTATACACAGACGCATGCCAATACATGCAGAGCCTGTATCTGGCCATCTGGCATCCTGTGGACACTTCAAGAACCATCACTAAGCAACGGGGGAGTTTTTGTGAAAGAAAAAACTATTGCCAGGCAACTGAGTTTCTCCATCAACTTAATATGCAAGAATAAGATGCAATACATCATATTGGCCAGCAGAGGGGGCCACTTGAATCACTGTCTCCCTAAGAGGCCTTATCTTTACAGTCTGTCTTCCTGTTTTTCCTTTGACTTGTGGTCAGATTTGGTAGGATGTAAACCCAATAATATCTTTTTTTTCTCTTAGTCATAGAGACAGACACAGAGTCAACATCAACAACAACAACACCTACTACCACGACTACTACTACAACAACCATAAGCACAACGACTAAACGTAAGTGAATCACTGAACAAAACAAGCACAAAACAAGTGCAAGCAGACCACAGAAAATGTAGGACAGTAAAATTATATGAATCTGGTGACACTCATCAAAGACCTTAGTTTAAGCCACCTCTCTATAGACGATGGTAACAATTCTAAGCATCTTCATTAAAACATACAGTTCCTGCAGAGGAACAAATAACTGACGTAATTGAACCTTTGCTGCCATTCTGCATCAAATGTAAATGCTGTTACAGATACAACATTTAGACTCTACGTGATTTCTTGTGTGTTAATCTGATATGAATGGGCGGCAGTGGGAGAATGTTACATGGAGGTCAAAGTGTAAAATCATATATAGCCTAACAGCATGCCCTCCATCCTCCTTTTCATGATCTGTCTAGTGTAAACGTGGCCTCTATAACCAGACATGAATGACCCAATGTCCTGTTTTTCCTGCTATTCAGCCAAGCCAACCATCCGCTTGGTGAATGGCAACAGTAGCTGCCGGGGCCGTGTGGAGGTGTTTCACAACAACGTGTGGGGGACGGTGTGCGACGACGACTGGGACATGGACAATGCCCAGGTAGTGTGCCGGCAGCTGGGCTGTGGCCCGGCGATTGCAGCCAAGCAACTGGCCTACTTCGGGTACGGCTCGGGCCCCATCATGCTGGACAATGTGGACTGCCTAGGTAACGAGCACAAGCTAACGGACTGCTTCAACCTGGGCTGGTTCCAGCACAACTGCGGCCACCACGAGGACGCGGGAGTCATTTGCTCACGTAAGCCAGTCATTCTTCTTTCTCGTGATTGGGAGAGTGTGTAAGCATGTGGAGAATACAAAATGAGCAAAGCACATGAATATGGAGTACCTCTGTGCAAGCAGACATAATGATACATCATGGAGGTGTATACTCACACACACACACACACACACACAGGCACTTACAAAATGGCACTGACATACATACACACAGACACATACACACATGATGGCCTCTCCACACATACACCCACTGACACATCAGTGCATGTGCCTGCATCCACTGGCTACCCACCACCACTTGCTATGGTACAATCCTCTCATGAGTGATGACTCACACTCCAAGTCACTCTCTCCAGTCATGCTTTACTCACTGAGTACCTCCCCCTTCTCTCTCTCTCTGTCACACACACACACACACACACAGACACACATACAGTCATCCAGCCCCACCCCCAACTCCACTGGCCCACCAGGCCCAGCTGAGACACTCTACGTGGCCCTCCTCTCTTTCCTCTCTGGCCTCCACTTGCCGCTTTCCTCCACGGCTCTGTGTTTGCGTGTGTGCATGTGTGTGTGTTTGTGTGTATGGGTGTATGTGTTAGAGTGCAGAATGCATGAATGCATAAAATATAGAAAGCCATAGTCAGGGAGGATCAGCGTCAGCAGAAGCCCGTGGGGCAAGAACTCGACTCTGGTGGGGTAAAACACGGCACGTGACTCAGGCATGCTTATGCATAAATATATGCATGAATGTGCTCAATGTGTAAGGCTCTTTAAAAAAGTGAAATGTGGTTCAGCTGACAAAGTTGGTATGGACTTTTGGGACATTTGGAAGGCTCCATCCTTTTATAGAGTATATAAGAAAAACAGATTGATAGTGAATTATCTGTGGGATTTAGTTTAGGCGATGTGTCTGATTGATGAATACATTTAACAATGATCTATTTAGCATGAGGTGACAGTAATCTTTTCTATTTCCTGTTTTCAGCATTCACAGAGTTCCTGGGCATAGCCAGAGACTTTGGCATGACCTCAGCTCCGTCTAGAATGCCCACAACCACACCTGCACAAGGTAAAGCACTCTACTGTGCCATCTGTTCTATGAATAGCCAGCCATTTCCTCTAGATTAATATTAGGATTTAGGTTATGAGCATAAATTGGAGTGTCAATTTGCTTTTCATCTGATCAATTGTACAATACAAACAGCTCATTCACTGTTACACGGAAGTGTCAGTAAGTTGCTACACTTGTATAAACTCTGTCAGAGTCAGGCATTTAATGATGTCATTGTTTGAGCTCACAGTTGTTTAGTTGAAGAGTCTCAATTGGCTTCCTAGCTTCACCTAATGTTTCTTTGCTTTAGATGTTATTTCATTATATTCACGTCTGTCCCAAGTTCAGTTCTTTTTCTGCATTGTGGGGTACATAGATCTACAGTATCATAATACTGAATGCAACTTCAACACCCAAAACCGTTTACAGTAGCTGAGGAGATATGATTTCACAAAGTTCCTGCCATTTACTTTTAGCACAAATGAGTTGCACAGTCTTCCTGTTTAGTCCTTTTTGTCACTTTCTCTCTCTCTCTCTCTTCAGGTGCAATACGACTTGTTGCAGGTCAGCATAGATGCGAAGGCCGCGTGGAGCTTTTCTCACAAGGTTCGTGGGGCACAGTGTGTGATGACGCGTGGGACCTCCCTGACGCCCAGGTTGTGTGCAGACAGGTGGGCTGTGGTGAAGTGACGGCAGCCCGGGGTCAAGCCTTCTTTGGCCAAGGCACAGGTGTCATCCTCATGGACAATCTGAAGTGCACGGGCACAGAGGCCACCCTGAACGACTGCTCCCACATAGCATGGAACGTCCACAACTGCGACCACACAGAGGACGCGGGTGTCACCTGCTCGCTGTCGTGATCGTGCCCCTAGCACAGTGTTGCGGGCAACGGTCTCTGTCACTCTTGCCATAGCAGCAAATGGGTGGGGGGGGGAGATGCTGACACCTGGACTTGTATACAATTTGTAAATAATAAGCTCACCCTGATCCTCAAGGAGAAACAAATTACCAAACAATTCAACAACGAAAACCAAACAAGCAAAACCAACATATATCACTAAATATGATGAATATATATTCCTATTATGCACTTTATGAATACATAAATGAATAAATATAATTATATATATATAAGAAACACTGTACACATTTTTGATATACAAAAGAAACCAAAGCTTTAAACTGCCTATCTTTGTCTCTTTTTTCTGTCGAGATGCTGAAATATTTAGCATACATGCCAGCCGTACCATCCCACATTCTTTGATGGTTGAGGAAGGTACTCTGGAGCAAGGGCATTCATTATTCACATCCTAGATGAAAGAGCTCCTCCTACCTCTCCCTAACTTGCTGACACACCATCACCAAACAGGGCTTGATAACCAGCCTCCATAGGAAGCGAAGGGAAACAAAACAGAGTCAAGGTTGATTCGATTTTTTCTCTCTCTCTCTCTCTCTCTCTCTCTCTCTCTCTCTCTCTCTCTCTTTCTCTCTCATTGGGCAGACGGACAGCCAGATAGGATGATTTGCACAGTGTGCCCAAGAATCTTTTGTAGACTTGTCTCTTTAATTTATTTCAGGCAGGAGCTGGATGGCTCACTGATCAAAGACACTTTCATTTCCTCAGCTTTGAGCTTTTTTTGGTGCCATGTGTGCTGTCTGAGATTCAACACCTGTTCTCTGTAAATAGTCATTCTGAGTCCCTTGCCCTGCAATCCAGTGTGGACTCTGTTTTCTCCATATGGTGAATATTAGTAAAAGAAATTAAATATATACCCTGCTTAATATGATCTGTTTTTCATGGACATGAGGTTACTCTAAATAAAGTTACCAGGGGGTTAAGGGGACATTTGTTTCAATCTGTGAGTTGATGGAGCTATAGTCTTGTGTATTAGAGCCTGTCAGTTTTCCGTTTTATTCAACCCTGTGCTCATTTCCTTGTTCGTTTCTTTAGCGACACAAAAATCTATGTCTAAGTCTTCACCAGCATATACTTATATGTATGTATTAATGATACAATTTATGATATGTATCATTAATATCATTGTAGGCCTTCAGTAATTTAATTTCCAGTCTTAGCCATTTGTTGATTTCTTCAGAGATCAATCCTTGAGATGTAGGCCTATATAGCAGAACTGGAGAAACATTTTTATTGAAGTCGTTGAGCCACAGCACCATTAACACAAGATGTTTCCACAATTCTGTGGTAAGTGGTTGGCATTTGTGTGCTGTGGAACAGTGCAAAAACTCTCAGGTTCAAAGAGTTGGACTCCTTTGTTGTATATGCCGTAGAGATCACCTGTGTCCTCTAAGACCGATCATTTGATATGTTATAATGCCAAGTGGGTGAGGGACATAAATAGATTGTTGTGTTGATAGGTACTTGTGACTTTCTTGACATAATTTGGAATGCCTTCTGTTGGATTTTCTGTTGGTTTTAGTCTTCCTCAACATTTACTGTAGTTTTATCCTGTAAAAAAATTAAAGAAATAAAATTTCTATGGAGGAACAAATGCCCCATAAGTAATTCATGATTTGAATTTAAGAACATCCTTACAGCAGGGTACCATATAAAGTAGTTGTAGTTTTCTACAGTACAATAGATTATTTCTTTTCAGTACTGTGTAGTATTTATGAAACTGTCATCTGCACTGTAAGTATTTTAAATCCCTTCTTGTGTCAGGTGGCCTGTCATGTTGGCATTGCATTGAGTTAGAAGTCTGTTGGATTTCTGGCTGGAGCATCTTTCCTTTGGGTAAGCCCTGCGCACAGATGAGGGGACCAGATTACTAGCAGCCCAAGCAGCCATTTGGTGTCCTTCTTTTGGAGCCAAATGAATATATAAATAAATAAATCACTCATACCAAAACAGCTGCTCAGAGTAAATGTCTTGCTTGGCCAAGAGAGAGCTGGTGTGTGTGTGTGTGTGTGTGTGCGTGTGCACGTGTGTGCAGTGTGTGTGTGTGTGTGTGTGTGTGTGTATGTGTGTGTGTATGTGTGTGTATGTGTGTGTGTGTGTTTGGGTGTGTGTATAGTGGGGTTATGCTCAGGTCTGGAGCTATGCTGTAAATAGAGACTAGTTCTTTTCACAACTTATCTACATCAGTCACAGCATAACTAATGAGGAAATGAGTGGTTTGTCATGTTAAAAAATGAATAAAGCAGACAGGGACATGAAATACTTCAAAAATAGTAACACTGGTACAACTCGGTATTTATAATCTTGAACCACATGTGGGCTACTGATGGATATATTGGAGATGGTGTGACAACCAAAACATATTTAAGACAAATTTTGCAAAAAAAAACAAACAAAAAAAGCACTACAAAAAGGACCTAGCTCCCTGGCAAGCTTACTCTGGTACCTGCATGATCCCATACAAGGGACGCTGCATTGTTACATCATTACGCAAAGGCACGCCTGTTCTTTAATGGTGACGCAATGAGGAGAAAGTGTACGAAGGGGGAGGGGGTATCCCACTGGAGTCGGCACGCGCAGACAGCAGGGAGAAGCCTCAGCAACTAGAAGATCCCGTTGCATTTTTTCTGCACACCGAATACCACAATATTTTCACTTGAACATTTTCTCTTACAAACTTAGGTTAACGTCTGTATAATAGACATTTAAAATGGTTGACCGTGAGCAGCTGGTTCAGAAAGCCAGGCTGGCTGAACAGGCAGAACGATATGACGATATGGCAGCTGCCATGAAATCGGTAAGTTCAGCTGAATCATATGCCTGTATGTATAAAACGTTTATGAGCTGGCTTAACCATTCCTTGTGTTATTTTGTCTGAATCTTTACTCAGTTGACTCATAAGACCAGGTTGTTTTTTCTATTTAATCCATGTATTTAATTTCTTGTCAGCTGCCAATTGACTAGCCTATTGACTAACTGTCCACATTTGATAGCCCATTGGTGTTGTCCAGCTCCTGCATGTTAGGTCAAGTACACAGTAGGTTCTTTTAAATGAGATCTGCTCTCTGTAAATCTACACTATAATACTGGGCCTATGTGAGGAATGCAATCCAAACCAGCTTTAGATCACTCCAGTTTTAAAAACTAAGATTATAATAATCATTGTAGTGAATATATGTGTTTGCTTGGTGTATTTTGATTAAATGAGGCCAGAGATTGAGTGCAGAATGGTTGTAAATTTAACAACATACAATTAACAGACAGAGAAAGCGGACGAATGCAGACTGTTTGATCTTGGGGCGGTGCCTTTTGACAGATCTTTTTGAATTCTACAGCATGGGCATAAGAGGATTTTGATGAGACTTCAATATAGGCAACCACACCAAAATCAGTAGAAAGATTTACCTTAATAGGCACGAAAAAAAAGAAGTGACCGATTGTGACGACTTAAAATCAACGTGCAACCTCGACAGGCGCCTGTTTTGTGGTCTGACACCAAACCAGACAGCTGCGTGAATCAGTGATACTTTGATTCACCGGGGGAATGAATGGCAGCGTGCCACTCCAGGTATTCTGAAAGAGACACGCTCTCTCGTACACGCTTTATCAGCCCTATTTATCATACAGAAGCATGCAACTATGCAAGCAGCGCACACTGCCCTCAGATCTACTCGTAAAGCGTACTGCTGAGGGCGCAATTGCTTTCGCTGTGCAATAGAGGAAAACGCACACCGTGCTATGTCTTTTAGACTGCTCGTCAGATATGATGCCCACTGTCAAACGTGGGTGGCAGCAGACATCCACCCGAGGCTATTGGTGGCCGTTGTCATATTGCAGTCTTTGTAATGAACGGGTGTGTGACAACGTTTGGCATACGTCTCCCCGCGTCTGCGACCTCCATGGAAGGCAGTTTCTCGTTCATAAGGCGTGTCGCAGAGTGTGCCAAGGTGCAGCGCCCGTACTGCACCATTTCGTCCGATCCAGCTTTCCAATTTATCAGCTAAGCAGCTGTGAGAGCCAGTGAGAAAGAGAGCAGTCTTGATTTAGGAGAGGCCAGTGTAGGGCAGGTCTCCAGACATGCTGGGTGTTGAGCCCCCTCCTCCTGTATTTCAGCTGGCATAGGGGAAGCTCACAACTTCAGCTACATGTATCATTCATTAAACTAAACAAAGGCAATGTAAAAAAAAAAAGTGAGAGAATTGCTATTCAATATCATTCATTTAATCAGCTCAAGCCCACAGTGTAACATGACAGTGGCTGTGCAACAGAGCATGTATAATAGTAGGCTAAGGGAAGGCTGTGGTCTTGTCCACCATGTAAGAGTGTGAGTTGCTGTGTAAGCATGACAATAAAAGAGGAAATAGCCTTGTCATTCTGTTGAGTCTTCAGAGAGGCTTGATTGCTTGACGTGTGCACGCTGCACAGGAAATTAGGGGGATGGGCACTGCTACTGTGCACTTCCACGTCAGGCCCATCATGCTAATTTATCGGCAGTGCAGTGCTGCAAACAGCATTTTTAGTTTGCTTATGTCTTTGTCGTATCCTTATAAATCTCTGTTCTTTGTGCCTGTCTGTGCAGAGAGTCTCTGGCGTAGGGTGGGGTCAGGAGAAAGCGAGGAAGATGTCTTGACGAAGCAGGTGGTTTGGAAGATGATGTCTGGAGTGGTGGAGTAGTGTGTGTGTGTGTGTCTTGTCAGAGTAGACCACCCTGACAGACGTGGTCAGTCTTGCTGCAGCACAGGCCATATGGGGTGTGTCTGCTCTCCTGGCCATCAGCCCCAGGGCATCTTTCAGCACTGCAGTCACTCCAGTGAGCACTGGCTCCCTCTCCCAACACCCTTCACCTCTCTGAGCAACAAATGCTCTGAGCTAAATCGGCAGTCATAGTGTTTGGCCTCTGTCACTACTGCTTGATTAAATAATAACATACCCCATAAATAATCTTCGTCATCGTCAGAAATGTCTGTTTCTCTTGTCTAGTTTGAATAGCAGTGCCCAAGCACTCTTACATGAGCTGTTGGTTTGATTTGACTGATGGCTGTTATAATCCTTTGTTTAAGAAACAGAGCCATCAGTAGGGTAGTTTCCAAATCTGCTTAAAGCTTTGTGGCCTCTAATGCGTTGGTTCAAGGCCAGTCACTGACTTACTAGTATTCTAGAATGGATGCCATTGGATATCTTCGGTGAGCTAGTAACACTAGGCTATTCTATACTGCTATACTATAATATACTGTACTATACTATATTACAC